>JAKTSC010000044.1:0-93359 GCA_030580015.1 Lachancea waltii | reverse complement strand
TCGTCTCAGTGGTAGTTTTGCCATCCTCCCCGGTGAATGTAGTCAGTTCGGTGGATACAGTAGTCGTCTCAGAGCCGGTCCATCCAGAGTAAGTGGTGGTCGCCACGATTGGAGTCTCCACATGGTAGATCGTCTCAGTAGTAGTCTTGCCATCTTCGCCAGTGAACGTCGTGAGCTCAGTAGAGACAGTAGTCGTCTCAGATCCAGTCCATCCAGAGTAGCTAGTAGTTTCCACAATTGGAGTCTCGATATAGTAGATCGAGCGGACAGTCTCGGCGCCATTTTCATCAGTAATCGTGGTTATCTCCGTTGAGTAGGTAGAGGTAGATTTACCGGAGTAAGCCCTAGTGGTGTAGGACTGATCGAAAGACCGAGGAGTATTGACGTAGTAGAAGGTGTCAATGGTCTCATATCCATCGGGACCCGTGGATGTAGTCACACTTGTGGAGTAGGTAGAAGTCTGGGAGCCGGTCCAGGCTGCAGCGCTCGTAGAGGTTCGCTCCGTACCAGGTACTTGAACGAAGTAGACGGTGCTTGCGGTAGGGTAGCCGTCGGAGCCTGTGGTAGTGAAAACTGTGCTATCATAGGTGGTGGTAGCAGTTCCAGAATGCCTGCCTGTACTTGCGCTAGAGGCTGTGTCAGTAACGGGTGCTTCGACTACGACTACATTACCAGTTGTGGCCTGGCCAGCCGAATTGGTATAGGTGGACACTACCGTGCGAGAAGTAGTATCGGTTCTCTTAGCGAGGGTAGTACTATAATAAGGTGGAATATCGCAACGGTCGCCATCAACCGCTTGGAAAATATAATCATCCCAGGTTTTGTGCTGTACGCCATCCGGAGTGGTGAAGTAAAACTTCAGCCCACCTGCATAATTACGATTGACAAAGAACACTCTAAGTGGGTAGTAGTAGCCGCCTACCAAATCGATAGTCACGGTACTACTGGTATCGGGCCACGCGGTGTACAGCGTGAAATCGCCTGGATCCGCGACAGAGTCGGACTGCTGACAACAATCGAAAGCATTTCCTGCACCAACATTGATGTAGATCAGATCGTCAACAGAGGCCACGTCTAGACGATAAGAACCAGTGGTTGGAGCCCGGAAGTAACCTGTGATAAGCATCGAAAAATTGGAAGTAGTAATTTGCTTGTCGTAATTGTAGTTGGAGGGCATGTACTGGTAGGTGGGATCGCACCTGCTGAAGCCGGTGGTACCAGTATTGAAGGTCAAGTCGGTCACACCCGAACTAACGCCTTGGAGGCCATACCCGTAAGTTTCATAGCCCCCGTGAAGATACGATGCCTGCGAGTACACGGGACTGTAGCAAGTTTTCGATGATTTGTCCAATGGCAAACTGTAGTATTTTACTGTAAACCCGCTGGAGACAGCGGGAGGATTACAACCTTGAATGGCACCCTGCTGTACTTGGGCGGCCTGCGAGAAGCGCAGGAGCAGCCCGAAAAGCTGCAGTATTACTAGAAAAGCTTGCATCTGGAGAACCTGACGCTATGGCTAAATGAATGATAAAGTGAGTGTGGTAGCGATGGTATTATTCTGAAAAAGATCCTTCTTTTTTGGCTATAGCGCGGTATGGAAAAATAACCTGCTGACATCCTCGTTCTTCTTATATGCATCCGCCCACACCCACCATGATTATATGGAAAGCACAGCTTTCCTATTGTTTTCTCAAAAACCATGACATAAGACCCTTAAACTAGCCTCGGCAAATGAATGCGGACACCGCTGCCCCCAACCCCAACCCAGCAACGCTACTAAAACTCCCTCAGCGCTTGCTCGACATCCCGCAGTGCAACGAAAATCTCCCATCTTACTACTCCCGAGGCGCCTTGTCTCTGCTGACAGCATAAACTCTTAGTGTAACCTTGATCAGTCCGTGATAATTTCCCAAGTGAACCTACTGCGACGCAATACGCGCGCATGGTGGGAGCGTGACACATTGTGAAAGTCCATGCATCATTGCTTTACGCACTGAATGCTCTGTGGCAGCATGACGAATCTCCGCATGCATAGAACTGCGTCTCAGAATGCTACTTCATGCGGAAGTCTGCACAATTCTGCATAGTGCTGATCTTCGAAGCAAACGGAATACGAACACGAGGTGTAGGTCTTTATCTTGAACTGAGAAGTTAACGTGGGATCTAGTTTAGGGAAATATGCAGGGCTCCGTTGATGAAGTAAGCGGAGAGAGAGATCGCAAACACAAAACCAAAAAACCAAAAAAAAAAAAAAATTGGCGTGGCAGGTGGAATGTTTAACACCAAATAAACACAGGTATACCCACAACTGTACACGGATATACGCGACTAGTTCAGCCTTCCTAGTTCGGCAACAGTGTTTTTCAGTACCGACTTACAAAGGCCTATTACTTGTTTGCAAAAAATACGATGTCACATCCAGCCTGGGCTTGGCCCACGTATGCAGCAAACAGTCCAAAATGAAATAAGGAAAAAAAAAAACACATAAGAGATCAGAATGACTGCTGAGAACTGCAGGTAGCCTACCCGGAAGGTACCCATCGGGCAGCTCTCCAGGCACGCCCTCCAGGCACTCAGCATCGGTCCTTTTTCGAGAGCTCTTTCTTAGGTAATTATCACTGGAATGTAGTAGGCACGAAGGCAGTTGTGTGTGTGCCTTGTGCCTTGCACGGGTTCCTTTCGGAGCATGAAAACAAGAGCTCCGCCGCATACGACGTAATCCACGTTGAACCGAGTTTGTCATGAGAAGAACCCCAAAGTTTGCAGTAGCGTCATATGAGGAAGATTCTTTGAAGCTCCAGCAGGCCCTTAGCAGACAAGAAGAAGAAGACCATCTTGTACCACGTGCTAGCGATTGACCGTTTTTTGTTGTAATGGTCATCTTTTACGGTATTCTCCCGTATACCAAATGCAGTAAAACGTCCCGCAGAAGTGAGTGCCACAAAACATCAAACGGTAATCGCAGCGTTTCTCCCCAGAATACATATACTTGCGTGCTCCTGGAGCGTTAGTGCCTACCTGAGTTTCAGGCGCCGAGAACAGAAGGCTTGTGTCTTGCGCTTTTAGCGCTTTCTTAATCCAACGTGTGCAGTTTGGATGTGTCCGGGGAAAATGAGGATGAACCTTGATTTTTTGATTTATTTCTTCGTATATAGATAGGTGTACTCTCCGTCACGTGGTAGCTTGGTGTACTCGTAATGCTTACTCGACGACGACACGTGACCAGTCCGAGTGGGCGTCTGCGCCATATTGGATGTCAGCAATCCAGCGAGCCACTTCCTCCGTTAGCGGGCCGGTCTGCTTACCGGGCTGCAAAGGCACCGCGATATCGCGGCCTTGCCAGCCGATCTCCTTGATGGGCGACACGACGGCGGCAGTTCCCGAACCGAAAGCCTCCACAAGCTCTCCCTTCGCGGCACGCTCGGCCACCTCCTTAATGCTGTAGTAACGCTCGGAGATGGTCCACTCGTCGGCGCTCAAGCGCTCGCGCGCAAGCGATAGTACAGAGTCACGTGTCACACCTTCCAAGATGGTTCCGTCGAGCGGCGCAGTCACGAGCTCTTTCTTTCCAGTGACAGAGTCACGGAACACGAAGAAGACGTTCATGGTGCCCACCTCGGTGATGTTCTTCTCAGGCCCAAACAGCCACAGATTCTGCTGGTAGCCGCGCGACGTAGCCTGCTGTTGTGGTAGCGCACAAGGTGCGTAGTTGGCACCCAGCTTCTTGTCACCGCAGCCGCCTGGCCAGGCACGTGTGGCGTAGTCTGTGGCCTCTAATCTGACGGCTTTGAACCCAGTCTTGTAGTATGGTCCGACAGGCGAGGTAATAACGTAGAGCAGGGCACGGTCAGGCGCACTCACTCCCAGCGCAGCCGTGGTACCGATCATTGTGGGACGCACGTATAGAGAGTAACCACGGCCTTCAGGCACCAAGTGTTTGTCTTGCTCAATCAACTTGCCCATCAACTTGATGAGTTCCTCGGATTCCACGGTGGGCAGGCAGATACGGGCCGCAGACTTGTTTAGTCTCTCCATATTCTTGTCAGGGCGGAACATTGTCACCTTGTTCTCGGGCGTCTTGTAAGCTTTAAGACCCTCGAATAGCTCGAAACCGTAATGGAATACTGCGGCAGCAGGGTGCATACTTAGGTTGGCGAAAGGCTTGATTTCTGGTGTAGCCCATCCGTGCTCTTTGGTCCACTCAACAGTGAGCATATGGTCTGTGAAGGTCGAGCCAAACACGAGCTCGTCATTAGGTTTAGGTTTTGAGGGCGTCTTGTTGCGTGTAATCTGCACCTTGCTAGCGTCCAAGGGCGCGGCACTCAATCTGAATGCAGAGCGGCTGAAAAAGCGGCTGGTAGCTCTCTGGCTAGTACTTCTCAGCATTTTTTATTTGATTAATTCGATAGAGTTATTTTCCGTCCTAGAACCCTTGGTCTCTTTGAATTTCAACTATAGCGTCGAAATCCTTTTATATTGCGGCTTTGATGGAAAAATCACAATTCTCTCGAACGATGATGACTGGTTGCGTGAATCGATATGTCTAGTTTACTTTTGGTTCGTTACTCATTGAGCGTTTTTCGTGAGTCACTTGATGTCGATATGAAGAAAACTTGGCCGGTACCGGTATCTAAAAAAGCCGGTACCGGTGAAAAAATTCGTCGGAGATAAAAACGGAATTTAGCTCTAATGCCGGACGGAAAGTCCAAGCGACGGGTATTTTAAGCGTTGTATACGAAGGAATCAGATACCGAGCGGATTGTAGAACTGATCACGTTTACTGAGGCTCCCGAACCTCATATCAATATAATTTGTAATTACTATCGGAGCCGTCCATTCACCTGAACACATCTATGTCTAGTTCAATATCTATTACCTTGTGTGCTATGATTCTTCCCTCTCTCCCGAATACTCGCTTTTTTCCTAAAGTCATTGTAGTGGTTCAAAAACATTAAAGATATGTAATATCTATACTGCATTCTGCTCTCACACGAGACCATGATGTCCACATCTAAAACATCTATCCGACCAGGACTCAAGCGCCTGCTTCGCAACATTCCCGCAGCAGTGCTTGACCAGCAGTCAGATTGTGTTCTACGCGCTCTAAAGCCCACACTTGCTAATCACACTGAAGTAGCATGTTTCATGGACATGGGCTACGGTGAAGTGCGCACCATGCCTATAATCTCACACTTGTTTGATACGCACCGACAAGTGTACCTGCCGCGCTGTACTACTACAGCACTCAGCGGGCAGTCGGTGTTGCGGCCGAATGTAGACTCGCATCCGCATCTTACGTTTCACCATGTCCCTTCGCTAAAACACGTGCAAGCTCTTGAGCCTCAGGGCAAGTACAAGCTACGCGAGCCTCCAGCTGAGGATCCTCATCCCACTCCCCCAGACTTGGACATTATTTTAGTACCTGGTGTAGCGTTTAGCTTAGCAAACGGTGCTCGCATGGGTCACGGGGCCGGATTCTACGATGACTATATTAGTCGCACACTGCAAACGCATGGGAAGCGCCCACTGCTCATAGGTTTGGCACTCCAAGAGCAAATACTTGAAGAAGTGCCCACTGAACCCCATGACTACCATATGGACTGTATAATATGTGGTGATGGTTCCATTCACTGGTATAAATAGCATTTAATATATACAGGACGACAGTTTACTCTTTTTTTTTGTTATTTTGACTTTGAACTTCTTTCCTTCACGTTGAAAAGCTGCCCTTGCCTTTCACCAGAGTTCTGTCACCACTCTGGTCCATGATTTCGGCGTGTAATTTGACGTTTTTACCGTTTTCTTCAACCTTGGTGACACGAACTACCACGAACTGGTTCGCGAAAGTTGGGAATTTGTAGCTCAGTGTGAGGTCTTTCGTCTTTTCTGTTGTAGCACCTTTGGCAAACATTACAGATTCCCGCATCAAGTCCTCCATTACCGTTGCGAGAACTCCTCCATGGATCAAGAATGGGTATCCCGTCAGTTTCATCCCTAAATGGTAGATTCCTACAGTTTCCTTTGTTCTGGGGTTGTAGTAGAATTTCGGAGCAATAGAGATGCCACCAGGCACACGCAAAGTCTCATCTATGAGCGTGTTGCTCTTTTTCCGTTGTGTAAAAACCTCCGTATACCCTGCTTTCTTGAGTTGATTCACGACGTTCATAGCCTGGAGCCTTTGCTCAAGTTGAGCTTTGTACTTTATTAATCCCTCATCATTCTCAGGAACGTTGTCAAACATCCATTTTGCGAGAACGTCTGCGAATGTCATATGCTGCGTCACAAGCCATCCCACTCCAAAACTAGCCCCAAATGTTCCTGCCAGAAGCCATTTGTTTGACTTAGGTTTTGGTTTGATGACGAAATTCTTTACAGTATGTGAGTATGGTCTTAACGACACCCTTGAAGCGAGCCTGGCAAACATTTTAGCAGTACTTAGCTGGTGCTCCTCTCGTACAACTGATCGAGCTTTCTATGTCTAAGGTAATAGACCTTTCAACATATTATCCGTCGACAATGACATCATATATGTTAAATACTGATATTCGAGACAAATAGACGTAACTAAGCTGGAAACGTATGGCTATTCATAGGTGTGTATAGTGGCAATATTAAGACCTCTCGTGTCGAGCACTTCGTTAGAGATCGATCGTCTTCATGATAGTTGTTAAATCGTATATCATCGTCAACGAAGTAATTGATTCATGCCTCCTCTGACCGAACATCTATCAGCTATCCACCGCTCAGGAAGGCATCGGTCGTCCTAAAGACTGCGAAGTTGCTACTTCGAAACCCAATGCCTCTTAAACTACAGAGATTGAGCGTCAATGATATAGAAGAACTGCCGCAGAAACCAAAAGAGGAAGTGGAACCTACAAACAAGCAGATTTGTGATGATGTTGTTCTACTATGGAGACAGGAGCCCGCCAGTGAAGACCTAGGTATTTCAAAGCTGCACACTAAAATCAAGGATAGAAATACCCAGTGGGTAATTTCTGAACGAAAACTGAAACAGGTCTTGACGGATCACAACCTCCACTTTACTGATGAATCCAAGCTCTTCACTTACGCAGACCAGGTGACTGCGCTTGAATGCCCTCAGATCGACCCGGCGCACCTTAACAAAATTGAGCTGCGCAAGGTGGGCCCAACAAGATCCTTTTCCGTGTTTGCTACGAAAAATCTTAAGCGCGATGAGCTTGTTTTCTATGAGCACGAAGCTCTGACACCGATTTTACCACTGGAAAAGATATCTTTGGCTAAGGTTGGTAGAGCTTGCGCTCTTTGCGGGCAGTCCCTAACACAAAGCTCACACTTTACAATGAAAAATGGACTAGATTGTCAGATGTGCTCGGCAATCTGGTGTTCTAAGCACTGCAAAAAATACGACACCACACATGCCTTCCTCAAACATGCAACGTCTAGAAATAAGCAGGTCTCGGCTACCGGTTGGCTAGAGTTTGAACACTTCTGTAGGGAGAATGTTTTACACGCGGGCTACTCCGTGGGAGTAATATATTCCCGTTCTTTACTTGACAAGAACGAAGGTTCTCGAATCAAAGCTCAGTTTGAAGCGCTCGCACAAGTGAGCCAAAATCTACGAATAAAAGCTGCAGACTCAACGAATATTGGTGGTACATTTGATTTGTCAACAGGGGCCGTTGGAATCGACGACACATCGACATGGAGCAGATCTTACGATCTTTTCTGTGAGGCATTCCCTGGCGCCAAGAATGACGGCCTCGACCTGGACACATACTTGAAATACATTGGCAAGTTCAACATCAATCAACTGGAGGGACATATTTATACCGTCTACTCCCATTTGAATCACAACTGCGAGCCCAACGTTCGATATGAATTCGATGGTAAGATAGGGTTAAAGTTATTCGCGAGAAAAGATATCAAAAAGGGCGAGGAGCTTTTCACTACGTATGTGAACCCTCTACATGGGGTTACTCTTAGAAGAAGAGAATTGTTGGTGAACTGGGGATTTCTTTGTAAATGCGACCGTTGTAAAAAAGAGCTGGCTGCTCGGGAGAAATCCAGGTCAAGCTTGTCCCCTCTAAATTCAACAGACGCTAATTCCAGCTCTAGAAGAAAGTCCTCAATGAAAGCGTCGAGACCCGATTTATCAGAGCTTCTAAAGAATGGTCAAGAATTCAATCTAGAAATACCCGAGGAGCTGGGTAGTGGACGCCGACGGAAGTCCGTTCGGTTTGATAACAAAGTGATGGCTGCTTTTGAGGAGTAGAATCTTGAAAAGAGTCCATTTTTCGATCCGATTAATATAACCTGAGGCTAGTTAGAATTAACGATATATAGACGAACAACCTGCATTCCATTTTCTTGAACACCACCCGGCGCTGACATACCTGATGAAAGCTACACATGCTGCTTTTTCATTGGGGGCTCTTCGCGTATAAGGTCGGAAACCTCGCTCTCCTGTGGTAATGAGGGAGATTGCGGTTTTTTTGAGGACGACCCGGCCCGCTGCTCTGAAAGGGGCACCCTGTTCCTCAAATACCTAATCAACATCGAGTGTAAGTCGTCTTTTGTGAATGGCTTTGCTAAAATGTCATTCATGCCATGCTGTAAGTACGTGACAAGATCTTGATCTTCTATGTTGCCAGTCATGGCGATAATAGGTGTCTGATTGTCAAAGCTTCTAACAATTGATGTTGCCGTGGCTCCATCAAGGTTTGGCATGACAATATCCATGAGAACCAGATCAAACCGAAATTTTTCTAGGGTCGAGATGGCCGACAGCCCATCAGTTACCACCTCCACTGTACACGCATACTTCATGAGGAACTTTGAACAGAGCTGTATGCAGATAGAGTCATCCTCTACCAACAGAACGTGGAAACCTGGGCGTAAAATAGGATGATCTAATATCATGTTGGAAGGAGCTGGTGGCTGACCGGGGTTAATAGTTTTGCGTATGGGCAATGGAGGGACCACTGAGCTCATTTGAGGTGACTGAGTATTTTGTATTGGGTGCGTGGTAGGCATTGTGGCATTGAACGTCAAGTCAGGGGGAAGATCCAACCCTTGAGACGTCAAGCTATTAATAAGTAGGTTGAAATTTGTCACCAAGGTATTACTAAACTCTTTTGTAGACATGAGGTTATCCAGAAGTGTGTTGTATCTTGATTGTGACTTTTGATACCCCAGTTTAAGCTCATAATTCTCGTTTTTGAGATAGTTGACTTCTTGATCCAGACTCTCCACTTTGCGTTTAAGCTGGTTGAACTTTGACTTGCTCACAGCAGTATTCAGAAGCATTTCTGCCGCAGAGTCTAAAGCGCCAGAGTTGTCACCGCCTTGCTTTACCAGGATTGTGTTGTCATCAAGCAAGATCTTCTTCTGCACAGCAGATTTTCGCTTGATGTTATCTAGCTGGTCCTCGTTATGTATCTTGAAGTGCGGATGGTTGAACTCCCAGCTGTGTTCCCCATACTCTGAGTTTTGTTTTTCCTCGCTCGTACGCTTGATTTTGTGGAAGTCATACTTGTTGAGCTGTCGGACAAAACTCGAAAAGTTCGAATGCTTGAAGTGTTGCGGCAAGATTTTAGTGGTAAACTCATTGGTATTCAGAACCACAAAGCTATCGCCATCCGCCGTCCATCGAATTATGTCAGTGTACTCTCCTCCTTCCAGTATCTTGAAGAGCTTACGAACAAAGTCGTTGGAGCCAGCCTTCTGCGCAGACCTCGTAGTCGGGAACTCATTGCCGTTGGAACTAGAGAAATCATCAAATCTTTGCATCTTGATTTCTGCTCGCAACCTTTACTATGGCAAGAACAGAACTCAGAAAAAGTTTGGGTGCTTGAAATGCTGCGAGAGGGCGAATGCTCTAAAAAAATCGCTTCTGCTTTGTATATTATATTCAAACTCTTATTCTTTATCCAAGGATCAGTATCCGGTCTTGAGCTTATAATACTTGAACCTGACTTTTGAGAGGCCTTGCCCGCCGCTTGTTTAGGACCTGCGTACTGTTTAAAGTGGTAAAAAACTTTAAATTCTGATCAAGTCAGCCGAACTTTCTACAACACGTCGTTATTGGTGACATGATTTTGGACACTATCAAAAACAATTTGAGTACAAATGTAATCACATGGTAGATGAAATGCTAAATCAGAGCCTACTGGTCCATCTTTCTGTGGGAAGCTTTGCCCTCAGTACTGGCATGATTTATGCTTTAGCGTCTGGTGAGTTCTTGTATTACAGGAATGGTATTTGTTTCCTATCGTCTCAGCACTTAAGCGATAAAAAAGTTCGAAGGCTGGGACTCCTCTGACATGATAGTGAAAATGGTACAGCCTTTGAGCACAAGTTACTTCAGCTTTCGGTGAAGTTAGCGTACATTTTGCAGATTTTGAATCCGGATATTAATTATTGTAAGAGTTCACGCTATAAAAAACGCCTATATCTCAAACCGACCGCTGACGAACTCGTCGTCCATGTGGTGGTCTCCTTCGTAGTCAACGTGCAAATTGTTGTTGACAGGCTTATTGGAGTCGAGGCCAGTATCGTGCTCGTTCTCATCGTCGATAACGTCCTCGTCAGGAGGGAGATTTGGGTTACCAGGTATGAAGGAGCCAGGTTCCATGAAATACGAATTCTGCAGGAACTTACGATTACTGTAATTGGCATTGTAATGATCCTCCATAGCAGATTCATCAACAAAAGTAAAACCGACAAACTTGGCCTGCATGGCCGGTGAGAGAGGAGTTGCAGCAATGCCTTGTTTGTTCATGAATGAAGTAGAGGTCTGCGTAAATTCGGGATCGAAATTTGAAGTGTCTGTTTCGCCAGTGAGGTGCGGTTTGAATGGCGGAGGAATCTTCTTCTGCCTCAGAGCCTCCCAATCGATTTCCGCAAAAAATGGATGCGCTCTTAGCTCCCTCCCATCGTCAATGGCTCCAAGACGGTGGCGCGGGTTACGATTTAGAAGTCCTTTCACAAAAGAACGACCTTCAGGAGACAAAACATCACGAGGAAACTTCACCTTACCAAAGGCAATCTTTTGGTACATTTTCTGGTTATCTTCGGCAAAGAAAGGTGACCAGCCACAACACATCTCGAAAATTAACACACCTAAAGACCAAAAGTCAACCATCTTAGTGTAGCCACTCTCATCTAGGAGCAATTCTGGAGCCAAATACTCAGTTGTACCACAGAACGTATTTGTGCGGTCTTTCAGGTCTGCTTTAGAAAGACCAAAGTCGCACAAGGCGATATTTCCGTTGGCGTCAAGTAAGATGTTCTCTGGTTTGAGATCACGATATACAATATCGTTTTCATGCAGGTACTCCAACGCGAGCACCAGCTCTGCGATGTAAAACCTGGCTCTATCCTCGGCAAATCTTCCTTCCTTTTGCAAATGCCAGAAAAGCTCACCTCCACTCATAAAGTCAGTAACCAAGTACAGATCAGCAGGTGTTTGAAAAGAAAATTTGAGACCGACAATGAAGGGACAAGATTTTGAAGCTGTACGAACCAAAATATTCCTTTCCCCTATAGTGTGCGCAATTTCATTCTTTTTGACAATGACCTTCTTGGATAGAACCTTCATAGCATAAATTCGCTTGGTATCCTTCTTGCGAACCTGATAGACTTGACCAAATGTTCCTTTGCCCAAAAGCCTTAAGACTTCAAAATCCTGAGGCCCGTAGTGTTGTTTCATGGTCGCCTTGAAATCCCATTTCACAGAAATGTGGCCAGTGACGCTCTCACCCACTATTCTACTTTGTAACTTGTACCACTGTTCGTGATTAGAGTGAGAAAAAGACTCCAGGTTGGGGCGTAGGCGAACCTGTCCCAAAAACATGTCGTCATGGGCGGCATCGTACACAGAAATATCCAATTCTGAATGGGCCCCCAAAACATCGAAAGTAGTTTGATGATGCCAAACAGGGTTTGCGTTGTTGGTGTTGGGACCAAGTGATTGAGAGTTCAGCTTATCTAGTTGTGACGACGATTGACGAGTGTATAGGGGTCTTTTATTCTTCTCAGCGATCACAGGTAATACACTCCTCCAGCCGGCGCTACTGTTGTTGACAGCAGGTTTGTTCTCTACGGACTCAGGGCCGTCAGATATGAATTCTGAGCTCTCGAAAGTACAGACCACATAGGGCTGTGATTGGTCGGATCTGGTCAGCAGCTCGCGTGCTTCAGAGATAGTGACATCTAGTCTTCCCCTAGGCACACCCGTCTCCGGAGCACCAGACTTCAAGACGGCCATTGCGTCCCGTTTTCTGGCTGCTTCTGTACTTGCGGCATTAGTCATATCCAGCTGGCTAGCCTGCTGCGAATGCTGGGAGGTAAAACCGGTCGCGGTCGGAGGGGCTAAATGCTGCTGCTCTTGGTATTTAGCAGCCTGCAAGTGCAGCTCAGATTGGCTGCTCATGTTTTTCATTTGCGAGAGAGCGTTCTCGGGCTGATTCGAAGTCAGCCCGGTAGTACCCATGGCGTAAGAGTTATCGCACACCGCTGTTGTGGGTGTGGCGGTTTGCGACGTAAAGCTGGGAAAAAGCCCATTCGATGCGATCTTAGCTTTCTCAGAGACCTGCTGCTGCTGCTGCTGGTCCAGCATCTGCTGTCGCTGCGGACCCTGGTCCTGGCTACCGAAGCTCTTGGTTCCAAAGAAATTCATCATAACTCTGCAGTTGGCCTGTTGTCTATCAAAGTCGAGTTCGAATGAAAATGCGATGCTGCGGGGAAGGCAGGGAGGGGTTAAAGAGCGATGGCTGTGCTCTGGATACTCTTGCTAACTCCAGATTAGCTCTGATCGAATTATTATCTGCTTATTTTCGCAGTGCTAGCGCTGTAAAACGACTTTACTGCTCCTTGGAAATTATTGACCCTCGAAAGATTCAAAAAACGATGGAATGATGCCGTTAATTCCTTGCAAATCTAAGGGTAGCCTTTCTTCAGCCTGGTTAACCTAATCTGCTTCTAAAATCTATTCCAATACCTCGCCAACTGTTCTAGTAATCAATCGCTCCGTATTACTAACTGTCCAGCTTCTCAAGCTTCACTGCAGTAAATTCGATTGATTCCAGCTTCTTAGAAATCGATTGAACACCTCTAAGAAACTTTTGAAACTATGCGAAGAAGCGCAAGTTGCCAAAGTTCCTGTTACTTAACAATCCAGATTTAGATTGTTCCCAGAACCTCGTTGTGATGCTCCACCTTCAATTCTGAAGTCGAAGTGTCCCTAGCCTTCTGTTAACAAATTGGGACCTCCCGTTATCATTGGAAAAAAAACAACGACAAAAAAAAGAAAGCCGAACGAACGTTGAAATGACTGAGAAGAATAGCGGAAAACCTGAAAATCAATGGTTAAGAGTGAAGAGTTCCGTATGGAATTAAGAAAGCGAAGAAGGCACTGTAGAGAGCTGGAGAGAGAGGGCCATATTAATTAGGTTATGCGATTTTGGGATCGAGGGTCTTTCAAAAAAAACACTCGCTCGACACAATTGAAGAGGATTTTCTTGTAAAAAGGTCTGGGGCTCTGAATCTGAGTATCAGGGAACCTGAATTGTAGCATACTCATGTTGCAGCTGAGCAAGCCTTGTAGAAATTGGTAGTCATATGAGAAGGTTTTTCCGCAAGGTGTCGAAGTAGGCTACGGTAGAGATAATGTGAAAACGTTTTATCAGAAACGTTGAACTCAAATCGTGATCGACTATTCACGTCCTAAAGTCTCCTGCTGGGACCACTACTCCCCTTGTGCCTGGCATTGTTGCGTTGGCCGCTTTTTTCACTGGGAGTTAACTCTCGGGTACCTGAAGACCGCGGAATGACATTACGGCATTGTATTACGTAATCGACATGATGAATTACGTTTCTCATTCAGCCGCTTCTCGCTTCTCGCTCACCCGTCGTCGACGATCACATTAATCAAGGGAACACCGTCTAATAGCAGCATTTTCCTGTCGTTGTAGCCCAGGGAGCCTAAATCGACCTTGTCCAGATCGAAAGTTGGTAATTTCGATATGGTCACTATGCCTCCTGGCGGCAGTCGCTCACCCTCTACTGCAATGGCCCGATACAGAAGGTTTTCTAGTTGCATTGCATCGTCCGCACTTTTTAGCGGCGCACCAGCGTCGCATTTACCAGCAGCTGGTTCCGCGTTGATGTCATCACGTGGTATGTCTTTGAAGATCGCTGTCTCTACCTTGTGGCCATCCGCGTCAATCGAGTTGGGTCGGAGCACCTCAATTCGCATTCTGGTTCCAGCAAGGACCTGAAGCTCGATCTTGTGAGGTATCCTCCCGTTGGCTAGTGGAACTTGAAGTACTCTTAGAGTTTGACCAGGCACTTTGTTCAGCGTCACGTCGAATATCATCTCAAACGTCTCAGTCGTTGGTGGCAGCGCAGAGATGCAAAAGATGTTGTCGCCTCTCTGCTGACTACGACTGCTGCCGCTCCAAATCTCGTAAAAGCGCGGTTCGATCTCCATTTGCTGGTTATTGATTAACCTTGGTGGGTGGGTTAATGTACTAGCGTACCGGTAATCAATTTCAAAGAGACGGGGAAATTCGGCGAGCATCGGCGAGTAAAGGAAATGTCGAGATTTTTGCGTAGTTTTTGCGCAGGTTTGAGAAGCAAGAGAAGAGTTGCGAGAGTCCAGAGCTGAGGATGTGAGCCACGAAGACCTAGTGCTAGACGAGTTGCTTGCAGGGAGAATGATCTCTAAGAAACCGTTGATAATGTCATTAAACATAGATCTCTCCTCTGGCGAGTGGTAATTCTGAAAGTTGGTGGTTTCCGGGCCCTTTGAAATATCATATCGGTTCCGCATTTCTTGATTGGATGCAAAATCTGACGCTCCAAGCCAGAGCGGATGCGCCTCAGTACTGAAAATAACATTCCTCGAATCTGTATGAAGCTCATTGTGAACATCGAAGATCAAATATAGGTACTTGAGTGTCTCACTAAGCACAAACGTTTCCATGCGGTCTTGACGCTGACCGGTAATGATATCTTGCACACCTGCGAAACCGCAAGGGGTCTTGTAGAAGGTCTTTAGATCCTGTAGAATAGACCATGCAATCTTCAAGTAGAAAACGTCTTTCGTGGCACGATAAAGGTAATAAGTGGACTCAATGAACTCAGGCCGTAAGGGGTACCATGATAGAAGGATACCAGAGGCTTCATCGTGACCGTTCACAGGTGGTGATGCTTTTTGAAATTCCCATCTTTCTGGAAGACCTCTATATGTATTCCACTGCTTTAAAAACATCAAGTGTTTCAATTTAGCGTCTTGGATGTCTCCAGCGAGCACTTGGAGACCAGGGAAAAAAGCACTAAGCGAATCAATCCAAGGCAGCATGACTCGCCCCGTTTCGGTGGCAACATTCACGTAAAACCAGTCAGCCCGCGCATGTTTCCTTAGAGCGTAGTATGCGGTTTCCCAAGTTTTCCAGAGCTCATCGTCGTTGAACAAAATGGCGCCCTTCAGGGCATACTCGTAGAAAGAATCGATTGATGCACCAATTCCCGTGTAGGGCGCAAACACCATACCATTCTGAGGGTTATAAGACATTGGCAACAGGTCGAGCTCGCTGCGCATCGACCAAACCTTGTCAAACGCATACCTGGCCACATCGGCATACGTGTGGTTATGGGTCAAATAAGAAAGTAGGGTGAACTCCAGCATTGGGCATGCCATGGCGGCCGCATTATTCTCCTGCAGGAGGCCCACCGGTACACCACGCACACCGCGTGCAAGGTTCATTCGCGGCAGTGGCAGTCCCGATTTTGTTCTGTATGCCGGTAATAGACGATCTGCTAGTCTCTGAGCTCGTTGCAATAAAACCCCGTCGTATTCGCCGCCAAGATACACTTTTCTGGTGGGGTCCGTAGCATACAAATGGGCCGAAAGCAGGCCACCCAAGATACGAATCGTGGTCTCGAATACTTGGACGGTAGAGTCGATTGCAAAGTCCTCAGGAATGGCCAGTTCTACTAGTGCAATAGCCTCACGGAATCGGGGCACGTCACCCAATACAGCCAGAGTGGTCATTGAGTCCACCAGTGATGCTGAGAAGTTGCCCAAAACGTCGTTCGTGTGATGGTCAAGCGCATTTCCAAAGTTTCTGGTGCGTGGCCGGCACTTTATCGGGTAGACTTCATCATATGGGAACCCCAGCTCTAAGTAGTGATCGTACGCATGATAAAAGAGTTCTCTTGCGTCCTCGCGATAATGCCGAAGCTCTTCCTCATTGAAGGAGAACTGCTGAAGAGTGCTCGTATTTCCTATAGCTCGTTGCACCAGATATAGCAGGCATACGAACCATTGCAATTGCATTGACTCTTTTACCACGTCAGGTTTATCAATGCGCGATGAGATTACAGCGGTAAATCTCTGCGCGCATCGGTCCATCTCCCGTTACACGAGTTAGCACAGATCAACTAGATCAAACTTACGTCCAAAGTGATGATCAACTGATGCTTACTCAATCAAACAAAAGTCCAGCCCTAACCAAGCCCTAACAATCCGTTTGTACGGGTGCAATATCTTGTGACTGCTAACATCCGTACATCAGATCTTATAAGAAAAATAACATCCGGACATCTCGGATTTAAACATTTTTGTTTTTAACAAACTATGATTTTTTTCGCTTGGGTATCAGATTGTGACAGAAATAGGCGCCCCAGGATGCATCCATCCCGCAGGAGCAGGGATGCCACCAGCCTAGCCGTAGGCGGAATGTCAGCGGCCTCTAGGCAGAGAGATAGTTGAGCTCTAGGCGGGCGGCCCTGCCTACGCTGGGCGGACTGGCGACTCCGCTGGCCAGTAGCTGGGCTCTCTGGACAGGACTGGCAGCGCGCAGAGAGCAGAGGTGGAGCGGTCAGATTGTATAGAAAACTTTCAGAAAATGATCAAGAGTCCTACTCAAGCGATTTCATCAATCTTTGCAAACCCTAGGAAACCTATCGATAAGACAAGATGGCTAGAGGCCCGTATGTGAAAGACGAAAGCTGACTTGGAGACGAGCAGCAGAAAAACTATGGCAATGTCAGAGAGCAAGGACACTTTACTTGTGACGAAGACGCGAAGCCTTATTGCATATTAATTGATACTAACTGCGTTGCAGAAAGAAGCATCTAAAGAGATTAGCAGCTCCACACCACTGGTTGTTGGACAAGTTGTCCGGGTGTTACGCCCCAAGACCATCTGCTGGTCCTCACAAATTGCGTGAGTCCTTGCCATTGATTGTGTTCTTGAGAAACAGATTAAAGTACGCCTTGAACGGTCGTGAAGTCAGAGCCATCATGATGCAGCGTCACGTTAAGGTTGACGGTAAGGTCAGAACCGACATTACCTACCCAGCCGGTTTCATGGACGTTATCACCTTGGAGGCCACCAACGAGAACTTCAGATTGGTGTACGACGTCAAGGGTAGATTTGCTGTCCACCGTATCACCGACGAGGAGGCTTCCTACAAGTTGGGTAAGGTCAAGAAGGTGCAATTGGGTAAGAAGGGTGTTCCATACGTCGTCACCCACGACGGTAGAACCATCAGATACCCAGACCCTAACATCAAGGTCAACGACACCGTCAAGATCGACCTTGCTTCCGGTAAGATCACCGACTTCATCAAGTTCGACACTGGTAAGTTGGTGTACGTCACTGGTGGTCGTAACTTGGGTCGTGTTGGCTCTATCGTCCACAGAGAAAGACATGAGGGTGGTTTCGACTTGGTCCACATCAAGGACTCTTTGGAGAACACTTTCGTCACCAGATTGAACAACGTCTTCGTCATTGGTGAAACCGGCAGACCATACATTTCTTTGCCAAAGGGTAAGGGTATCAAGTTGTCCATCGCTGAAGAGCGTGACCGTAGAAGAGCTCAACAAGGTTTGTAAACATCTCGAGTTTAAAGTTTGTTTCGTAATTTCATAACAAAAATAAAGTCTCTATGTACATTGTTTAGAACCTCGCGAGACTCCGACAGTAATTGAAAATGTCTAGTATTATTATAAAGCCTTAATATAGTCCTTTAGAAGTTCCTTGGTGGCCGCACCGCCATAAGATTGGCAATCGCTATCGGTATACTCATGAAGGCCTATTCTTTTTTCTCTGTTGAGCACATTGAGGGCGCGGACCACGTCACTTTGTATGAAGCTGTAAAAGACTAGGTGTACCTGGTCAGATGAAGCGGCCTTGAGCTCAACAGACTGTACAACGTTCGGAACTTCGTAGTATAATTCCGTATTGTGGACTTTATCGTCACCATCACATCCAAACTGGTCTTGGGTAGTATATCCCTTACGGAGATGCGGGTCGTGTATAAATGGACAAGATCCAGGCCTGCGATGTCTTGATGTAGAGGGTGGAGGCATGGACTGTAATAAGTTGTGGCCTGCATTCAAATAGTCTGCGACTCCTTCCGCCAGCGAAAGCGGTACCTGAACGAATTTCCAATCATTAGGAAATGGTGACACAATATATTCTGTGTCCTTGGTGAAATTACCCTTATAAAGGTCATACCTTATGGCACCAGTGTTTATTATAATGAAGCGTGATTTGCTTTCATCAGTTTGATCAGACTTCAGAAGCGGTAGCACCTTTGACGTCAACAAATTGTAGATGTTGTGTTTAGATGTGAGAGGTTTGGAATTCATGTAGTAGGTTTCAGGAACATACCCAACTACTTCATTTAGTGCCAAGCCCTCTCGGAGTTCAGATAGGCGACGAGAGATGTTTAGGCCCTTTTCGGTAGCCATTTCGGTCACAGAGGAAAGTCCCAAGTGATGAGCAAAAGAGTCTTTGCTAAAGTCAACATAGCGTCTTGAAAATACCGGCTTTTTGGCAGATAACCCGTCAATAGATAAGAAGCCTACGGTTTCTGCAAACCGTCCGCTTTGGAGACCCGTGGACTTTTGGTCAAAGACGGCGAAGTCTCTGATGTGCGAATGGCCTCCGAAATACTGAATCACGGTTTCGGGATAGTATTTTCTTAAAACACTGTGAACATGGTTGATTTCTTGGTTTTCTGGATCTGTGATGGGCATGTGGCCAAACACAACAACGACGTCAACCGCATTGGCAGGGTACTTCTCAACCACTTCACGAAACCAGGATTGTTGGAAAGTCTCTATCGCCGGTATTACTCTTGCTCGTGTATTAGCTCTTTTGAAATTGAACATAAAGGAGAACGCAAGAATTCGAAATCCCTTGACTTCCGTTTCGAAGTATCTATATTTGGACCCGAATGGGACCCATTCCCCCCTCGAATCTAAAAACTCAACGTTGCTTGACACGTACGTGTGCTTGAATTTATCGGAGTTAGCAGTTGAGTAATACTCCAAAACGGTGTTTTCCTCGTTGTACAGTTCGTGGTTTCCCAACGTTAAAAGGTCGTAATCTTGCTCATTGAAGATCTTGGTCGACTCGAAGCCATTGGGCGTAGTAGCATCACTCAGTCCGTTTCCATCGTGCTTGTCACCTGTGTCCACAAGTACCACGTCTCTGTTAGGTCCGACCCTACCATTCTTGAATTTCTCTGTAAATGACACAAAGTCGCCCCAATCACCATCATAGTTTGCCTGAGTGAGATGTGAGCCCAGCCACCCATGTGTATCTGTTGTATGAAGGAAATTTAGCTCGCCAAGCTCCAACTCTCTTATCAAGGACTCATCCGGAGTTTTTGGTTGTATCTGTTGAAACTTTTGAACTTCCAGGAAGGTGGGTGCTGCCCATACCGTACCAACCAAAAGGCAAGTTACCCAGCTCCTTTCGGTTCGCATCTTGCCGATGAGAATGTGTATATTGTCCACTCCTTGTGAGCTGTTGATAGTAGCACAGATATCCAGGTCTATAAACTCGATCCCTATCCAAATACTGTGGCTGAAAGACTTCGGTAGATAGCAAGAAAGTAGCAAAAAATAAATGTTCTAACTGAGGTTCGAACTCAGGACCTTTGCCGTGTGAAGGCAACGTGATAGCCACTACACTATTAGAACGCTATGTTATATTTCAGGATCATTGTGTATATAAGTTCACCAGAAAGGAGCCCCATCACACTTCAATAACGATGTTCTCATTGTTGAATAAGTAGCTGGTTGGCTTTATTCTTGTGTGCTATAGTATATTGGAAGTTTTAAAGTTATTTATCTTTTCTCAACTTTGTATGTGTTCTTTAATAAATTAGTATGTTTCATGTTTTCTAAGTGAATCAGTGCATTAGAATTAGAACAGGTCGACAAATTACAAAAAGTTTATTTACATGTAACTTATTTATAGGGGTACTCGACTTCACGGTCTTTCCTCAGCCAAATCTTGCGTTTCTTCTTAGTAGTTACGTGTTCCACGAACTTATCAACACAGTAGGCTTTTTTGAAACTCTTTATAAATACTGGATCCCACAGCTCGGAGCCGATACCAAGGTCCTTACAACACCGCATAAGCGCATTACTCTTACATCCTTCAGTCGCGGTGGGGATGCCAGAATCTGCAAAGTAATCCTGCTCACCACGAGCCATGCTTACCAATTGGCCGTGACACACTAGAGCGTATTCACGTGTAACGAGTTTGTCAGTCACGATTGTCTCTGACCTCGGGACCAAACCCCAGCCTCCAGCGCCAAATGCTTTGTTTAAAATCCTACGATATTTGATTTCAGGCAGATAAACAAGCCCATCAGGCTTGACCTCGATATCTTCAGGTGCCAGCGGCTTAGCGAGCTCCACTTGCACTGAGTCGTCAAAGGGGTGCGACCCCAGACCGCGGAAAGAGACAGCCCAGTTGACCTCATCCGCCAAGCCTTGAATGCCTTCAGCACCTGCTTTTTGCGGGCTTTCTAGCTGATACCCACGAAACGATTCACGTAATGGCTGACCGTAGCTTGCAACCTTACGAGTCTCAACTGGTCGCTCAGAAACTGCTTTTCCTTCTTGCCCATTCGCGCTACTGCTAACACTGGCTGCGACAGGTGCCCTGGTGTTTGAAACGCGCTTAACAGCTGTTACTGCATTTCTCCTGGCAGAGAATAGCTTAATTGCACGCGTTTTGAACATACGTACGAGTTTTTAAACTGATCAACTATGCTTTCTCCCAACCAAAGTCAATGCCCATCCCCTCTAGAGCGATAGTTTCTTTCATTATTATCGAAACTGGCGCTACTCAGGTGAAATTTCGTGAAGAGCGAGGAGGAGAAAGCACATTCGTTACAAACGACCAAATCCTTCTCGTTGAGAAAAAAAAAAAAGCTCGGCGGCTAAGGTTTTTCTGTTTTCAATTCTCTATTGACACAATAGCCAAGATTCTAAAATCTAGGAATTGGCCTCTGTTCATTTCCCATCAAAGACAGTTCTAGAGAGCGTCGACCTGTCAAGGATCCCACGACCGCATGTGCTCGCGTGAATGAACCTAGAAATACCACGTTTCAAATACCGCTTTGAAAGATTCATCCTGAAGGCAGAGCAAGGCAAAAATAAGAGGCTAATGAGCTCCAGTAACTTTCCTCCAATTTCGGCAAAATCAAGCTCATCTAATTCTAGTGCGACATGGTATACTGATCCTGGCTTTGCATCGAGCAATTCAATGGTTCTAAAGTTACAGGGAGCTTGAATCGACGGCAGTACAGGTTAAAGTACTCTACTACCCAAACCTAGTCGCGTGAAGACGCCATGCTAGACATGAGTTACTCCTTCGAGCTTGTGAGCTAGAATAGAAATTATATCTAACACGTGACTGAGAAGCTCGATGATTTTTCTTCACAATGACGAATCCAATGTTGACAACCTGGACAAAACTCGGACTAGAACTAGAAGAGGGCAGCATTGCAAAATTGCATTTTATCCAAGCACAATGGCAGGGACTAAAGCACCCAAGCGTCGTGTTCAGGATGCTGACACTGAACGGGAGAAGTACGTGAAAAATCGTGACTCGTACGAATTTCTCGGTGCCAAATGGCTCTTGAAACCATTGCCCGACAGCGCCATGACTTATCGAGTACTTCTATGGGCAGTCACATTGTTAGCAGCCGTGGTAAGGTTCAGAAAATTATCTTATCCGCGCGAAGTGGTGTTCGACGAAGTGCACTTCGGCAAATTTGCATCCTATTACCTCGAAAGGACTTATTTTTTTGACGTGCATCCGCCTTTCGCCAAAATGCTGATCGCATTCGTCGGGTGGCTTGTTGGCTACAACGGCACCTTCAAATTCGATGATATCGGGCTAAGTTATGATTCTAATCCTGCGCCCTTTGTGGCATATCGGTCACTCAGCGCCATTCTCGGCACCCTGACCGTTCCTATCATTTTCAACACGGTGAAAGAGCTTAACTTCCGCGCTGTCACTTGCGCGTTAGCAGCTTTACTTGTGGCTATCGACTGCGCACACGTTATCGATTCTCGTTTGATTTTACTTGATGCTACGCTACTGATTGCCGTTGCCTGCTCTTTATACTGCTACGTGCGCTTTTACAAAATTCAACTTAAGGCTCCATTCTCCTCATCCTGGTATCTCTGGCTTTATCTAACCGGAACTTCGCTATCTTTTGTGATGTCTACAAAGTACATTGGTGTTATGACTTATGCCACCATTGGCTCAGCTGTCGCTGTGAACCTGTGGCAGCTCTTAGATGTCAGGGCAGGCTTAACCATCAGACAATTTGTAAAGCATGTGCTGCAAAGACTAAATGGATTGATTTTCGCTCCCTTCGTGCTTTACCTCTTCTGGTTTTGGGTGCACTTTGCGATTCTTATTAGGTCTGGTCCTGGTGACGATTTCATGTCCTCTCAATTCCAAGAGACCCTGTCCGATTCTCCTCTTGCAAGAGAAGCTAGACAAGTCAACTATTTTGACATTATCACGCTGAAGCACAAGGTTACTGACGCGTACTTACACTCTCATCTTGAACGTTACCCAATCCGCTACGAAGACGGCCGTGTGTCCTCCAACGGACAACAAGTTACAGGTTACACTTTGGAGGACGTTAACAACCAATGGGAAGTCTTGCCTACTAAACAATTACCTGCAAGGGAGGGTCAACCAGTTCATTTGGACGACGTCGTGAGATTTAGACACGTTGTTACCAATACGTTCCTGCTTGCTCACGATGTTGCATCGCCACTATATCCAACTAATGAGGAGATCACTACTGTGGAAGAGGAGATGGCCAATGGTGCTAATTATCCAGAAACCTTGTTTCGCTTACAGTCCGTGAATAAAGGCGATTCTGAAGACGTCCTAAAGAGTAAGGCCTCGGTCTTCCGTATCGTCCATATCGACACTACTGTTGCTTTATGGACTCACAACGACGTACTATTACCTGAGTGGGGCTTCAAGCAACAAGAAGTCAATGGTAACAAGAAAATCATTGACCCCGAGAACTCTTGGTTTGCGGAAACTATTGTGAACATCGACGAAGCTCGTAGCGTCTACGTTCCAAAAACCCGGAAAAAGCTTCCATTTTTCACCAAGTGGATGGAACTACAGAGACTGATGTTTGAGCACAACAACAAGCTCAGTTCTAGTCACCCATTTGCCTCCAGCCCTGAGTCCTGGCCTGGCTCTCTATCAGGTGTCTCATTCTGGACCAAGGACTCCGAAAGAATCCAAATATACTTCATCGGAAATATAATTGGGTGGTGGTTCCAAGTTGTATCTATTGCGCTCTTCTGCGGTGTGACCGCGGCTGATTTACTTGTCAGGAGACGCGGTATTTTCCCATTGAACAAAATGGCTAAACAGAAACTGAATGCTCCATTGTCGTTCTTATTTGTTGGATGGCTATGCCATTTTGTCCCATTTTTCCTCATGGGTAGACAGAAGTTCTTGCATCATTACCTACCCGCTCACTTAATCGCCTCAATGTTTTCTGCTGCCATGTGGGAAACCATTTTCACTGACAATAAGTCCCTGAACTTAGAAAAAGATGAAGAAGATCCAGCCAATGCTCATGAAGCAAACCCTCATCTTAACTACATCCCACTAATTTTGTTTGTTTTAGTCATGAGTGGTGCGTTGATTTGGTTCTTCGTCTACTTCTCACCAATTGTGTATGGTGACCAGTCGCTCAGCGTAGCAGATGTTAGAAAAAGAGAGTGGCTGAATATCAAACTTCATTTCTCTAAATAAGACATTTATAAATATCAAGATAGTCAAAACGGTCTTTTATTGCCATTCACAACTTCAATTTAAGGTCGGGAAAGGAAGTCTACGGTGCATACGCGAAACAATTTCCAAATAATTGAGTTCGTTTTCAGGATGGATATAACCATGGCGGATTAAAAACTCCAACATTACAAGGCCACAATTGGGTTTAAATTCTTTATTCCTGAGAGAATTGATAGTCTCTTGTAATGTAAGCAATTGGAAGCTATCGACTTCTCCGTCATTAGGCCTTGGCACTATACTGGGTGGCAATTCTAGATCGTAAAGATATTCCACTTCGCCAGTTATTAATGAAGACTCGTCCTGAAAAGCATTTTTATTCACGTCACCTTGGAAGTAGAAATAAGATACCGCGCCTACTGGCTTAATGTATGTTTCAATCACGCTTTGAGGCAAATTGGCTTCCTCTAAACTCTCTTTAATGACCGTTTCGTATATTCCGCTTGGATGACCTAGTCCCCCTGCAATGATGTTGTCAAACATAAGTGGCCAGGTGGGTTTAGTTGCAGATCTGCGAGGTACCCAGATTTTTATTTCACCTGTCAATTGATCTCTTACGAAGCCATTCACATGTATGCCATACGTAATAATTCCCAATAGCCCTGAAAGCGCACGTTCTACCAAAACATACCGTTTTTTATCGACGTAAACAGCGTATCTTTCATTCCTCCATCCTGAAAGGCAATCAAATGCTTCTTTATCCTTTAGTGCCGTTGCCAAGACAGCCAAAGATACGTTCCTCGATTCAAAATCCTGAGATCTGAAAACCACGGCATGGTCCTCTTCAATCACATCGAAAACAGTGTTGAACTCTGACAATGCAAGATCCATCATGGTCCTTACCACGTTCTTAAGAATGAACCCAATATTTACCTTATTATGGGACTGGAGATAATAAACATTCTCCTGGAAATGCTTCTTCTGAGCATAGTCTTCAGGTAAAAGATCAACTTGATCTACTAGGCTGAGGTATGAGAAGTCATCATCATCATTCCGCAGAAGGATTTCCTTTCCACTCTTTTTGACAACCGTTGTCATTGTTTGTTTTTAATGCTAGTTTTCTTTAATAATTGAATCTATCAAGTTGAACAAAAATCAATGATCTCGAAAGCTGTTCCTTCAGGTCATCATTAGAAATGGGGGAAAACATCGCAGCCTTTTTAACAGATTTGAGACACTCATACTTGAAAGGAATTGTTAGGAATGCACATGTTAGAATTGTGTGCGGAAATGAATCTGCAGATTTGGATTCTGTAGTTTCCGCTCTGTCGTATGCCTACTTCAGTTTTCTCCACGATCCGAACAAACCCATAGTACCGGTGCTCAATATTGTTAGAGATGACCTTAGTCTACGGAAAGACATTGTGTGGGCTTTGAAGCAGCAGAATATACCTCAGTCTCTTTTGTATTTTCAGGAAGATGTCCGAGATCTAAAGAATCAATACGACTGTAAAATTGAAGCTATTCTCGTGGATCACAATGATGTGCAGTCAGAGCTCAGAAGTCTAGTAGACTCGGTTGTTGGAATAATCGATCATCACAAAGATGTTGGATTACACAAGGAAATCGCAGAAACTGGAGTTGGCCCTAGAATAATCACGAAAGCTGGTAGTTGCTCTTCACTAGTATCCAATTATTGGTTCAAAATTCTTGGGCGTGGTATTATGCAGCCTACACCCGATGTTTTGCAGCTATGCGTTGGCGCGCTTCTAGTTGACACATCGAATATGCTCTATAAGGTCGAGCAGGCTGACTTGGCAGCTCTGCAAAGTTACAAGTTTAAACTTGGAGGCTTCAACTTTACTACATATTTTGAACAGATACACGAGGCAAAAAACGACCTTGAAGGCCTTTCGCTCCGTGACATCTTGCGCAAGGATTATAAGGAGTTTGAGTTTCCCACTTCAGGAAAGCGCATCATCAAATGTGGAATGGCATCAGTGGTCAAGCCACTAGAATGGCTTGTTGACAAAAATGGGGCTGATGGCCTTGAAAAAGGTTACCGTAGCTTTCTCGAAGAGCGCTCGCAAGATATATTACTGACTTTGACTAATTTGACGTCAGAGGGCCAATTTTTGCGCCAGATTGCCTTCTACGCTGAAACCCCGGAAAACATCAGGCTCTCCGAAAAGTTGACTCACGAAGTTCGTGACATTTTGAGATTAAAGCCAATCAATAGCAAGATTTTGGCAACCGACAAATTCAGCTGCTTTTCACAATTGAATACCGCTGCCAGTAGAAAGCAAGTGGCACCTTATGTGCAAAATGCTGTGGGCTCACTATGAACATTTCACAAAGCTCAACTTCCACGAATCCAATCGCTGTACTGTTGAAGGCAGTTGTGAGTGCACTTCTTTCAGGTTGTAAACGAACCTAGAGTATGCAACTGCAGGTACTTTTATCTCATCTGTATTCTGGCTTTTCGATTTGCCATCTGTTTGAAAGCCGCCCTCAATATTTTTGAAGTAGACTTTCATGCAATTTTGAAGAGTATCGCTGCCAGTGTAGCTAACGTTTGTACCTACTGCAAACAACCACAGAAGTAGCTGCTGCGAGTTGTCCTCACATGTTAAACGTACTATCCTAGTGGCATTGGCATTGATGGAGTTCAAAAGGGCAGTAGCTACGTGAAGCTCAGGTGGAAACGTTTCAAGAACTCCATTTCTAGCTAGTTTTACGTCCCACTTTTTAATTTCATAGAGCTTTTCAGCTGTAATGTGTCCTAGGCTTTTACAGCAAACTGAACATTTGACTGTTTCATCGTCGAATTGTAAGGCGCTCGAGGGCCAATCTGATCCAAAGAAGAAGGAGGAGCTGCCAAGTAGAACTTCGCCCGAAAGCGGAACTAATTTCGCGTACCGATCTACACCAACTGAATCACTGGTTAATGGTTTATGACAGTGCCAATAGTCCATAAGCTCTGCCCAAAATTCCGACGGCATCTCGCTGACCCGCAAGCACTTTTCACTGGTGATTAATTTTGTTCCACATTCCCTGCAATCCAGTGAAAACGGGTGAGCATCGAGATCCTTCTTCATCCACCTCTGAGGTGTCGCCTGCATCATAAAGTTCAGAGACCGATTCATATATAGGCCTCTATCAGAGCTTAGGTCAACTGATTTTAACCTGATCGATTTTGTTTGCTCGAAAGACCTTAGTGTGGATTCTTGTACCGTAGTTTGTACGCGATGAGGTAAATTTATAGTATATAGCGAACCAGACGACCCTATCAGCTCAATGCTTGAAAATCCAACACACTTGACTTCAAACGTTATAGAGCACTCGACCACGACAGTGACCGTGCCTACCCTTGGTAGGTGCTCAGCCATATATTTCATTATTTCTTACGTTCATTGTATCAACGAATAGTTAACAATGGAAGTGAGTGACATTCATGTTTGAATTAAAATTTCAGAAACTAAGAGTTTGACTGCGTTCGTTACAGTAAGGGATCAACGAATGTCGCTGTTTACAGCGCTCAATTTTACTCCCGATGATGCATTACAGGAGGCCGAGCAGCACTCTCGAGAGCTGCAGGTAGAAGAGAGCTTCAAAATATACCAAAGCGCTCTTCTCCATCTTAAAGCCAAAAGATTCGAGCAGGCAGAAGAGAAATTTAAAGAATTGTTCAACATAGATGTCCTCAGGCCGGACAGATGGGGTTTCTACAAGTATTCCAGCCCTACACTGGACTCATTACGTTACTTAGCGTACAGAAATCGTGGGGTGTTCTACTATCAGTATTTATGCCACAAGCATCAAACCATGCCCCCTCAGGAAATTGTTGAATACACACTGAAGGTCACAGAAAACCTATTAGCTGCAATCCAGCATAGTGAATGTGATTCTGCTGTTACCAGTCTCCTAACTGCTATCTTCAAGAGCTTTAGAAGCCCGAAATTGGAACGTTACACTTTGGAGCACGAGCTCTTAAAAGAGTCTGAGTTCACAACCACGATCGAAAGACGCAAGGCTATGCTACCAGAAACACAAAAATTTATTCGGCAACATCTGGAACTTTTAGAGAATCTCAAAGATGAATTATCAATCGATTCGAAATTCCTGAACCAACTAAGGGCATTTCTTAAGTCAAATGTTACTATTGTGGAGGCACCACGGCCTTTTTTGGACCGGATTCAACAAATGAAAAAAGAAGATGAACTTGTCCTGAAGGAGGAGAATGAAGTATGCGCTGACATCACCGAACTTAGTTGGGAGGCAATAGCTGAGGCAATCACGGCTGCCCTTCCAAAATATAAGGCTTCGAATTTTTTCAGTAAAATCTCTGATCCTTACAACGAAGCTGAAGATCCAATTGAAAGGCTGAAGCTTGCTTTGAAAAAAACTCCTAGCGGTGTAGTTGAGCCTGAAACCGAAGGAGAACGATCACAACCAGTTCTTGAAGATAGTAATCTACCGCAAGAAGAATCCAAGATTGAGCATACACACGCTGAACAGGTGAAAGCTGAGGATTCTAATGATAAACGACCTCTCGATTCTGTCGAGGGCAGCAAACCTCTACAGCGCACAAGCAAGCGCTTCAAAGAAAAACCTCAGCCCAGTAATGACTACAAGTTTAATGATTTCCATGAAAGTTTCTTTGAAGTTATTAATGACATCTCTACAGCAGAGGGCCTTAATTTTACATTGAGTACCGAAAGGCTAGCTCCACAAGACTTGCCGCAGGACGAAGCTGTGTTTTTTGCCATGTCAGATTTTTATGATTGTTTGAGCTCTTGGACAAATAAACACAGTGAGTTTTTGAATCAGAGCGAGGCCAAAAACTCCAAAAGCTTTACAAGTGACGTCGAAAGCATGCTGCAACTTAATGCGCTTATAAGAACAAGTGTGCTAACTGGCGACAATGCTCCCATAGAATCTCTCACGGACCTACCCACGAACAGTATTAGTGCCTTCGTAAAACGCGTTAATGAAGGAAATCTTCACTTTCAAGAGGTGCGGCTTTTGCTCCTGAATACTTTGTTGAGCACAGATTCCGATGGAAGATGCCTAATCATTGATACATTTTGGAGCCCTGTGCTATTTAAGGCAGTCGAGTTCCTTATTATGAGTGTGGAGTCCAATTTATTTAGCATGATTGAAGCAGATAGGGCAGGGCTGAATTTTTTAGGAATTTCCATCTACGAGGTCCTAGTGAACATGATAGGCAATATCTATAGCAACATCAGTTCAAAGAAGTTACAAGGACAGAAGGTGAATGAACTTGAAACACAAAAAAACAAGCTAGAGAGAAAAGTAAACAAGTGGGCGCTACTTCTAGAGGATTCCCAGTTGGAATCAGAGCGATCATCTTACCGTTTCTTGTGGGCAAAGTTTTGTTTTTTGCAATACTCTACTGACATCCTTGATCAAAGACTTTTAACCAGCATTCAAGAGATCGAGCGAGCAATTGAACAGAAAGTTCCGGACATCAATGTACCATACTCAAATTACAACACTATTCCGCATTTAAACCTAAAGACAGTGCGAAGCCAGCTATCGAGATTGAAAATCATCAGAAAAATCACTTCCATTGACGTTAATACACCTCAAGAAGATAACGACGTTGCTACCAAACAACAAATGGAGATAATAAGGAAAGCATTAATTACTGACGAGCTACTTGATCCAGCGACGGCCGCCGAAGAGGAAATTTCTATGGAGAAATTCCTTCGAAGTTCTCCTTTTCTACTGAAAGTTAAGCTTTGGCGCCTTCTGATCTCTTTCTATTCTCACAGAGACACCAAGAAAGCTCGCTCGATATACTTCAAGATAATGGAGATCTTATATCAGAGACTTTGCTCACAAGAATATGCAGCACAATCCCAACTTCAAAGGCAGCAGTCACTCTTGCTCACCGTTAACTGTATCGGTAACTTTACTAAGGGGTTTATAGACATGTTACTGAACAGCTCTAATGATGACATTAATGACACAACCACGGACTCTGAACAACTCCACATTTTGCTGAAAGTTCTGCAATTGCTCTACCCAATTGTCTTTTATGAAAGCATGTGCCAAAGGGACCATAATCTGAAATCCTTTTTCCGTAAAGCTGTTAAATCTTCCACTCGACTGAAGAATATTTTCACTGACACTGTTAGTTCGATAATTTACATGGTTGATAGAATTGTGCCAAAAGATAAAGGTCACCAAAAAGAGATTCGAGTGATTTCAACCCGCTTGATTAGGGCCTCGCATGGGCTTTTAGGTGGTTTTGGTTTCTGTGATGCATCAGATGGCACATTTCTTCAGCTTACAGAGCAATTGCTATGCAAGCTCAATGATGATGAAGGCTTTTTGCAGATCAAGCAAGTGTTGTGGTGTCGATATCATTTAGCAGTTACCGGCGAATATGCTGTTGTTGATCAGCACAATACAAAGGGCCAAACAATGAGCCAAGAGAGCGCTGTTGCAATAGGTAAATTCTTGATTAGCTCTCATTACGGCAATAGGAATCCGCTCAGCGCCAGTGGAAGCAAAACCAATCTCAAGCAGATCTTGGACAGTATCATTCAAGTCATTGGAGAGGTCGATGTCTCGGCCAATCACATCCTCAGTCGAAATGAGTTTTTTGTTGAACAGTATCTGAAATCGATGATAACTACAAACTGTTTGCGCAAAGCTTTTCAAGGTGAGCTATCACTAGAGCTCATTAAACCAAACGATCGATTACAATGCGTTGCTGATGTGGGGCTGTTTTATGCGGGAAGTATACAGGCTTTGAATCTCTACAAAGCACGGAAGAAGGCTACACAGGCTCGTCCTTCGGAATTAGATTCTATTATCTCCACTTTGAAGACAGACATTATCTACAATACTGAACGATATGAAAGCTGGTTTCTCTTGGGAAAATGCTACTCTTACATTGTGGAAGACGATCTTATTTGGACCTCCGACAAGATCGCAACTGGCGAAAAGAGAAGAGGAACCACGATCGCTCAACGCAAATCCATATTATGTTACCTGATGGCGCTTGGATTAGCAATACGAAGCCGTTCACAGATCACAGATAAAACTCTTTTTCTCGACTACCAGCAGATCATGAAGGAGCTTTTTGAAACTCTTTCCGAAGAAATGTTCAACGGATATTTCAAACCAATGGAAAAATCATGTTTTCTGTGCGACACGCCAGCCACATTCAAACTTATGGATTGTGGAGAGCTTAGCATATTTCAGCCATATGGCGTGCAAACAGTGAGTGATTATAATATACAACAGGCAATCCTTCTCGGTTTCTCTAAAGCTAATCAAATCGAACTTCCTCGCCCCGATCCCAAACGCCCTGTACAGAACTGGAAATCGCTCTATTATACTGCCAAAATTCTGTTCAAAAGAAGCGTTTATGAATTCAAGGCAGACGCCTTGGACATATTGCAACAAGCCTGCGATCTATCGATTGACGCTGGCAAGGATACAATCTTGGAGCCTCACTACTTCCTGGTTGTGTCGTGTTTTAAATTGGTGAAATCTCGTGTCATGACTCCTTTTGAAGCTTTCCAAGCGTTGCGTAGAAACCCTTTATTCTCTCAACGAAAAAAAGAAGATACATTCTGGAACTTATCAGACGTACAGGAAGTTGACGTCCTAAAAGGCTTTAGTTCGAAAATTCTCGATCTTCTGAGGGGCCTCTTGGCTCTTGACAAAATGAAATGGCATCATAGGCCAAGGTATCGAATAGCCCGCATTTTATATGAGGAACTTCATGATCTGGAAGGCGCCATCGCAGAGATGGACGAACTGATATTTTTGAAAAGTTCAAACAAAAGCTTGGTTAACATTTGGAAACCAGAATACGAACGCCCAGGAAAGCACTTTATTTACACGTTCCAATACGTCATGTTCTATCTGGACTTACTCTATTGCCGTAACGATTATGTGAACATTGCACTTGTCGCCAAAAAGCTTAAAAGATTTGGACCGGGCATGGTAAATGTGGCACTAGCGACAGAGAGAGCCACAAAACTGTTTTGTCAAACGGTGCAGTCTACATTCAAAGTTGATGAGAAGTATGCCCTGGATAAGATTCTTCCCTCTCTTAATTATCAACTCTTTCTCAAGACCAGTGATGAGCTATTTCAGGCCTTTGACAAAGACAAATATGACGAAAAGGTGCTGGATGCCTTAGTACATGCGACCCAGCTGAAAAAAGGTAATACGGGGTATGATGGGATTTGTTTAGCTCTCTACTTCACGTTCATTTACCTACCTTGGCGTACTGAAAAAGATGAAGAATCAAAAGTTACTGAGTCTCCGCTCCCTGATAAAAACGTAAAAGTACAAGACGTAGACCTTCCCGATGCACTCGTGAAAGGTAAAGCAACTACCAACCGGAAAAGGGTTAGCAAGAAGGATGCCTTTGACAGGATAAGCCAACTGGTAGAGAAGAAAATCACGTGACAGTGACTAATAGTTTTTATAGAATATTGTGTGTGGCATTGAAAAAGCTTAATTACATCTTGGGAGGATTGTTATAACCTACTATTCACACACTTTACCTAGAGTTATCTATTAGAAATGTCCTCTAAAACTGTCAATGTTGCCGTAATCGGTATGTTTGCAATCTTGTCCAGTCTTAAGCTATAACATAGGGCCCCAATCCTCTTTCAAAGTGATTGTGAAGGGTCCTATATGCTAGCGATATGGACCTACACATTTGATCCTTTCCACTAACATTATCTTCAGGTGCTGGTGTCGTCGGTTCCAGCTTTTTAAACCAGTTGGGTGCTGTAAAGTCCAACATCACTTATAACCTGATCCTTCTCTCGACCTCTGAAGGCTCCGTGGTTTCGGAGGATTACAAGCCTTTGGACTATTCTTCTTGGAAGTCTGAATTGGCTAAAGCAAAAGGGCCAGCTTTGGCACTAGACAAGGCTTTGGAGTTTCTGAAGAAGTCTCCTGCTCCTGTCATTTTTGTTGACAACACCTCAAGCCAGGCCATTGCCGATTTCTACCCACAGTTGATTCAAAATGGTATTTCGATCGCCACTCCCAACAAGAAGGGATTCTCTTCTGGCCTGCAATTGTGGAACCAGATCTTTCAGGAGAGCCCATCTGCTGGTCTCGTGTATCACGAAGCTACGGTTGGCGCTGGTTTGCCAATTATCGGTACTCTGAGGGACCTAATTGCAACCGGTGACAAAATCGTTAAAATTGAGGGTATTTTCTCCGGTTCCATGTCCTTCATCTTGAACGAGTATTCCAGTATCACTCCTAATGACTCCAAGTTCTCGGACATTGTGAAGGTTGCTAAAAACCTGGGGTATACAGAACCTGACCCAAGAGATGATCTCAATGGTTTGGATGTGGCTAGAAAAGTAACAATTCTGGCAAGAATTGCTGGTTTCAAGGTGGACTCCCCAACATCTTTCCCAATCCAGTCACTCATCCCTAAGCCTTTGGAAACAGTTGCCTCTGGTAAGGAATACCTGGAAAAATTGCCAGCTTACGACCACGAGATGGAGACTTTGAAAAAGGAGGCTGTCGCTGAAAACAAGGTTTTGAGATTTGTAGGAAAGGTGGATTTCTCCACCAACTCTGTTTCGGTTGCCATTGAGAAGTATGACTTCTCTCATCCATTTGCTGCTCTAAAGGGCTCCGACAACGTTATTTCGATCCAGACTGAGCGTTACACTCAGCCAATGATCATCCAAGGAGCTGGTGCAGGTTCTGAGGTGACCGCGGCTGGTGTTCTCGCCGACGTGTTCAAAATTGCCCAGAGGATTTAGAAGCTGTGACCGGATACGACTTGAGTTATATAGACTTATAAGCAACAAAACTAGTCATCATTTTTTCGCATGTTCCTGCGCTCGTCTTGATGTTTCAGCAGGGTCATTCAATAGCTCGGCAGGGTCTGTATCTTTGCCCTTTTGCCACAATTCTTTTGCTTCAAGAAACACAGCCCTCAGCTTTTCGTAATCAAGGCATGTCTTTTTGAATGCCAACATGATCTTCTGAGCGTCCAAAGCAAACCTCGGAGATTGTTTAGATTTCAGTGAGATTGAATCAACATTCACCCTCGACAAATGCCTGTTGTTTGGGGCCAAGAATAAGTTACCACTTTCCCTAATTTCTGCGATATAAGCACCAGTGGAGTGGATGTACTGGGCATATTTGAATTTCGGTTTGCCCCATGAGTAGATTACCTCGTGGTCAGTCATGCCCCTTCTCAGCAACTGTGAAGCTCTGTTATCAATGAAGAAACCACTCCTTTCTAACAAAAAGGTGTGGTAATAGTATGGTCCTTGAGAGAGTAACTGCTCGTCCTTGAATTCAGGGTCCTCCCAAGGGTTTATTGCCAAGGTGATGTCAACAAAGGTGTGAAAAGGGTTGGATAGCGGAATTGTGCAGAGTTCAACCCAGGGGACTTCAACTAATTTCAGCCCGTAACGTTTACAGAGGCGTGCCCAGTTGTTGACAAGATCATCAATGAGTTTTGGCGTCGCAGTTAGCCATTCCAATCTTATGTGAAAACAGTGATCAGGATTGTGTACGCGGTCGTAATGTACTTTACAAATTTCTGGCTTGTAAGATTTTTTACCAGAGTCGGCATTCACAGTAATGACATTGCTTAGAAGTACCGTGTGTTTGCTATTGGCTTCATTGTCATTGGTAGTATCATCCCTATCATTTCCAGTAACCATTTCTGCCTTTGAAGACTTCTGTGAATCAGCACTACTTCCAATTGAATTTCGCTTCTGGTTCTGCTCGACATGAGATTTCCTGCGATTTTGTGAAGAATCTCGCAAGTCTAACTTGTACACATATTCCGGGCTAATTTGATAAAAGTAGTGGCCGTCAAGAAAACCATGCCTGTTCTCCACATGAACAAACAGCCCTTGGTTCATAAGTTCTTGTCCAAACACCACGGCATCGTCCCTGGTGTCTATATCTGAAAAGTTTTCTATGAGCCAGTTGACGAGCTCTAAACCAATGAAGCAGTTGTAGTGCTTCTTCCAATGCCATTTTCGATTCACTAAAATCAGATGATTTTTTCCCCGCTGCAATTCGTGAGCCAAATTCGTCAGACTTATATTCCTTGATAGTTTGTCTTCGTCTTTGACAAACAGACTGGCATTCCTGCGGTTGCCTAGATTTTTCAGTATTTCAGCTTGCTCATCAATGAAAGTGAAAAGAGACCCTGTATAGAAAAGAACCTCTGGCGCAATCTCTTCCTTGCGAGAAAAGTCGCGAGCCTCATCTTTTCCACTTTTCAATCTTGCACGATATATCGAGGAAATTAAGCGCCTGAATCCTTCGAGACGTATCTCCTCAGCACTTAGCGTTTCAGATCTGCCGTTTATAGTAGAAGAAAAAGTATTCTGAGGGACTTCAGACGGTAATATTACAAATTTTGAACGGAATTGTTTTCGATTTTGCTCGACTATTGAATCGTCATAACCAGCAAGCATTTGATCTAGCTGATTCCAGTTCACCTTCTCTCGGTTGATTTTCAATGGATCAGTCATAGTTTCTCGATAACTATTTTCATATCTTGTTTTGATGTCAGGATAGTAACTTGGCACATTACTGCTTATCCTCGTACTCGCCTTTCGAACGTGTCTTTGGACGTCTATAGTGCCGTCGTATGTGCAACTTAACTTATGAATTTCTTTGCCAAGCATCATGTAAAACTTCACATCAAGGTAATTGTCCTTGGACAAATTTTTGGTAATCCTTCTTTTATTTCCTTCTGTATTTTTCGAAGCCTCGAGCTTCTCGACGTTTTCCCCAATGCAGATTTGAAACCCAGCTAATAATCTCACATATATCATATCTCGTAACAAATCGAATGCTGTTTGGTTTATAACGTCTTGGTCTGTGTTTAAAATAACAGAATGGTTTGTGAAAGTAAAATTCTTCTCAAAATCGTGCTTCGAAGGGAAAGATGAACTTGTGATTGGAAGTTCAGCTGGCGTGGTTAAGGATCTCCACTTACTGTACTTTTTAGCCACGTACCTTGGAAAAACATCCTTCCACTGGGGCGCTATAAGAAACCCAGCCTTTTCTGAACTAACCGGTACGGAAGGATTCTCTATCTCCAACCAGTTAAACAGAAAAGCAGCTGTTACATCTTCCTTTACTTCATTCTTCCTGTATTTTGGAACAGGAGAATTCCTTACTCGTTGTGGAGATCCAGCCACAGATTGTGAGTACATCGAGTTTGATTCAAATGGACTATTCCGGCGTTCTTGTTGCCTTAAGGAAGAGAGGTTTTTTTTCAGAATCGGAATCTGTTGTAGCATCCTCGTTTCTCCAGCCGGATGTTCATCGCTCTCTTCAACCGGACGAGATTGCGATTCTTCTACCTTGTCGATATTATCCATTTCCCCCTTTTTACTTTTGGATTCACCATCCTGAAGAAATCTAGAGACTAATCGTTGAGCGATGCTCCCGCTCTTGGTGGCATGTTTAAGAGTACTGACTGCTCTGGAATGAAGACCTGAGTCGACCTTTGGTGAGACAGTATTTCCTTTAGATTTGTTCAGTCCAAACTCTCCATGACTTGTCTGAGCTAGGTCTCCAAAGACCTGCAGTGAACCTGTTGATTGCACCATTGGTGAAGCTGACTTTGGTGGATTCCAAACCAAGGATGATTTTGTGAGGCCCTCAGTAGAGCGCTTGACGTTGGTGATTGCACTATTCTGTAAGAATGCTGTCGGGGTTCGTGCTTGTTTTTTTTGGGCCTCATTTGAACTGGTGAATACGTCGTGGTCATAATTCTTCATCAGCTCTGCTATCGAATCACAAGTTGAAGACACACCTAGGTTATCTATAACAATTTGTTCCTTCATTTCAGTTTCGGTTAATCCCATCATCTGCAGGTCATGCATTTTGCACCTGGGATACCACATGTCAGAGGATGTGGATGAGTGCTTCCAAAAAGATATATTAATCCACGATGGTGCACAATAGTGGAGGTTGTTTTCATAATCACGGTATCTGAGGAGAGGCACGATATGCAGCGGAGGGCGAGCGAGACATAGAACATCTATTGACAATTCAATTGACTGCATTTTCTCGCTGGTGGCCTTCAACAGGTCAAAATCGACATCATAGATACCCGATCCTGGTGTTACGATAATGGCATGAGCAGTTGTACGCCGCAGATCTGGCTGTCTGAAGGGATTCGTTACAAATGTGGTTGCAAGACAAATAGTCTCCAAGATGTTAGACTTAATAACAGGAGAAAATCGTCCCTTAAGCAAACTTATACCATCATCTGTTTTATGGGTTTTTAGATCCTTTGCGATATTCTTGAACTCCCGCCGTAGCGTTTTCATGATCTCTGTCCAGTGCACAATGTTAACCTGATCGACAACAATGCGGTAATAGTCTTTGGTATTCTTGGGTCTCTCACCCTCAGGGATATCTCTAAAAGGTATATCCGAGAGCTCGAGAGATGCAGAGAAAACAATGGTAATGGTGTGATGGGTTCCAATATTTTTCCACTTTTTGAAGATAGTCGGAAAAACCGAGTTAACAACTCTATAGAAATAGATTTCACCGGTTTCATTGAAATGCCACATCTCATCAGTTATTTGAATGACAAATACTAGCCGAGCAGATTCTGAACGGAACACGACCTTGGTCTGGTCGCCAATGTACCCGGAGAAGACTTTTCTACCCTCACGATATATGCCTTTGACCGTTGCTCTAACACTGTCAACAAAAGACAGTTTCTGTTCACTGTAAACGCAAGTGCCAGTAATCTTGGATGAAAAGATCCACATATCTCCTCTGTGAACTAAACAGTCCTTGACATTCAGCTCTACTAAGTCCGCCTGAAGAGTCTCTTTATCTTTGACTTTAACCCATACTTTGGAACGTGTAGGCAGGCCCAGGAGCTGTTGTATTTGTCCCGAAAGAATTGAAACTTCCGCATTTTTATATCGTTTTCTCAATTCTTGGTCGAAGGCCTTGGCAATAAAATATATCTTCTTCCCTCTCACGCTGTTTTTGCCTTGGTAGGTTTTTAGCTCAGCCAAGTCTCCTTCCTTCATCCCAGGCACACATGTAATGTCAATCAAGACCTGTTCTTCAGAAAATCGGAACTCATGGAGCCCCAAATCTAATTGAGTGCTTCGTTTCTTGCTTGTGAGGGCCGTAGTCTGACTTGTCGCTTTGGTCTTGAGACCATCTAGACCAACTCCATTAGATTCTATGTCCATACTTCTTATCGAATTTCCTCGTCCAGGTGCCATTTTCAGTTCCCGAGTGCGAGCCGTTTCCATCCTCATTCGAGGCTTGCTTGCTGCCTTTGATATACCCGTATTTCCTATTATTAATGTGTTGCTTTCTATCTGCATGCTTTTGGGAGGGTTCACCCTAGAGCTGGACATGCTCAGAGCCTGCATATTTGGTTCGAGTCTCTCTATCAGGAAGCCCTTCATCGAGTCGGGAAACTCACATTTTTCTGGCTGCGAACCCAAGACCTCAGGCGCATTGCTGCTCATATATGACACACGGTTGTTAGATGAGCTTCCAGCGGTATGTCTTAGGGATCCTGAGATACATCGTCCGAATACTGTGATATTTGAATTTAAAGATGCACGTGAACCAGCCGAGTTGAAGTCCACGACAGCTGCAACATCCAGCTTTAGTGAGCTCTTCAAGTCGTTAAACGGTCCACTAAGGCATCCTAAAGGGGTCTTATGACGAGTGAGCTTGATGTGTGCACTTAATGGTTCGATCTTGGCCACTATATAATTTACAGAATGATCGGTGCTTATGCGAGGGGGTCTATCTTGGGATTTCAAGACCACGAATACAGATAAGGGAAGAGCCTGCCGTTCCTTTGCTTCAGCTCGCAGAAGACTCATCTTTAGTCGCACCGTTATTTTCCTGCCCATGTCTAATCCGTTCTTGTCTTGCTTCTTCCTCCTGCATAGATAAACGTAAGGCCAAGGCGAGCTCCGGGTCCATGGAGGGGTCTACTCCGAAATCCATGAAATCGTCGCCTCCCATCGCAGAGGCACCAACGCCTCCGAAACCCGGATCTGCGCCCTCTTCGAGCACTATGGGGGACGCCGCGACGTGCTCATACAGTAACCTAGGTCCTGGAGAAACAGTCGCTATGTGGCTGCTCTCCTCCTGTGGGTTATTCACAGTCTGTATAAACTCTTCTAAAATCGCAGTGTTAGCAACGGTCTCGCCAAAGTTGACCACGTCGACGGCAATTTTGTTCTTTTTGAGTTTCTTGGCGAGCTTCAGAAGGTCCTCCCTATCGTCTGTCAGCGGGCTGCATACAAATGCAATAATTCTCTGATGCTGTACTTTGTTCTGGCGGTGCTTCAGCGTTAGCGCTGCGATCTGTATCGCAGTGCTCAGACGAATACTCCCGCCAATCGTTGTCTCGTGCAAGCCCGCAAGTATTTTGCCAAACTCAGAAGTGAAGGTTGACAGTACCTGTGGATTGCTTCCTGCTGCAGAGATCAGCCCGACCGAGTTCTCAGGGTTACTATTCCGTTTGGCCTGGAACAGGAATTCCACGGCATCAATTTGCGCCTCGAACCTAGTCCTTGGGAAGTCCCCATTTCTGGAAAACTCAGAATTGTCAACAATCAGCACTGTAGCTTCCAAAACCATCTTTAAGAGCGCTTGATCTTTGGTTCTTTGTCTGATTATGGTATGGACTGGATTACTTTAAAGGTGGCAAATGCTATAAACCATCTCCGTCCCAGATGACATCAACATTTCGTTAGTGGGGGTAACCCCTTGGATTGATATTTTGGAGAGGCAGCTTTTTGTGTACAAGAAAACACAAGATGCGCGATCCAAGAAAGCCAATACAACTGAACTTTAACGCAATTGAAGACCAGACGATAAATGCTAGGTGACGAGCAAAAAGAGCGCATACGGCAGGAGATTATAGCCAAGCTCGAAGAGAGATGTACGTACTTTCTTCGTGTAAAAAACTGCAACCGCTATGACATACTAACTTTGACAGTAAGGGAAACAATACGAGAATGTGAGATGATCAAGGAGTCAAAAATGAATCAGTTAGAGGTCGTCGCAGCCGAGCTGAAACAGATCGGAACAGTTAGACCTGGTTTGACAATTGCAGAAGTACTGGAACGAGAGCGCGAAGGTCTCAAATGATGGCGTTTGTCTTTAATGTCTGGATTTTTCTTTTTCAAGGAGTTAGCCGCTGAGTTGTGAGGTGATATAATGGAATGAAGAGCACGTGAGTTCACAAGAACGTGATATTCACTGTGTTTAGAGAGCAGCACGTGACGTTGTCCAGAGCCCAGAATTAGAGATGTTCCAGTCGTATGGTCACGGCCTGTTGTGGGCGTTTTTTTTTTTTAGAGAGGCGGCCTTGAGTTTATGCCCCAGAGCTGCTGCGGAGCATTGTTGCATGCGGGTACTATTAGAATACGAAAATCGAGGTAGGAAGGAAATGCCACAATTGTGTGGATGAGTTCAAGGAAAGATGGGCCAACAGGCGTAACTGCCATATAAGAAACGCAACAGCGAACAGATCCAGCGTTTAAGTCTTGATTATGCTAGGACAGGGACTACTTTCCATTCAGCATATATTTATTCTCGCGCAAGATCATGGCTGAACTAAGCTCTGCTCAGTTCCTGGCGGACGTTGCCTCAGCTAGCGAGAGCACTATTTATTATACGACTGATGCCAAGTCGCTTGATTCCGGATTTTCAAGTGCGTTGAAGAGCAAGCAAGATACACGGAGTACACAGCTTCTGAACAGCACTGATCCTTTTGCAGCGGTGGTCGAAAGTCTGGGCAAAGAAAAGGTAACAACTGTGTTCACCAATGAAACGACGCTAGTCAATTCGCTACCTCATCTATACTCATTGAAGAACTACCCTGTCGTGATCAATGTGGAACTGGCATCTAACGAATACTCTGTCATTCCACTATTGAAGGACTTGTCGTACGTGACGCTGGTTTCAAACAGCGGTGCTAACATCTCCAAACATGGTGTAGCTGCAATGAAATATGCCTCCGAAGCTCTACAGCCTGTCTTCCACTTCATTAACCTCCACAGCACACCCATTGCAGCAAAGGTCGATATTCCAGCAATTGATGTTTCGCAAGAACCATCGCAAGACGTCTCGGCAATCAACGAGCTGGTCAAGCTAGCATACCACAGCAACGGTGACTCACCACAGACTCTGGTAGTAAACTTATCACCATATGCGCAGCGTTTCATCGAAGAACTACCCCAGAATGTCGCTCTTGTTGACATTCAAGTTTATAGGCCATGGTCCTTTAATGAGCTTCTTCAAGAACTTCCTTCATCAATCAAAAACATTGCCATTGTTCAAAGGACCAATGACCAATCTCTCTCCACCGCAGGGTTTCAACCAGTATTGTTGGACTTTTTCTCAGATTTCAATTCTCTGATTGAGAGAGGAATTCAACAGCTCCTGGTCACGAATGTGGGTGAGGCCGATGACGTGCCTTCTGCATTGCACACCGTGATCACCAATGTTAACAGCAAGAACCCTGACCAAGCTCTATTTATTGGTAAAAGTTCTTCCAATACGACGAGTGCTGAAAGTACGCAGACCTTAATCAGTAACGTCATTTCACTGGAGGATGCTTACCTCAAGATTCTTAAACAATTGTTTTCGAGCAATCTCCAGATTTTGAATAAATACACGGATGAGAATGTAAATTCTGCGACTCCAGAGTACGGCTTTGGTCTTTTCAAGAGCCAAGATAAGAAGAGACAAAGTTTGATTTCTGTTATCCGCAATTCTTTAGATTCGGCGTCCTACCAGAGCACTGAAGGCGTGAAGATCGTGGAGTTGCTATCGAAGTGGCTACGTTTCAACGAGGAAACCTTAAAGGACATCTCGCTAGAGGAAGCCAACGAGGTTTCTGTTGAAGTCTTTAATCTTTTGGAGAAAAACCAGGATTCCAGCGTTGCCTTGAACATTCTCGAATACGCAAAGTCGGCTGAGGATTTGAAATTCACCTCTTCCTGGTTGGTGGGCTCCGACGCTTGGTCGTATGACCTGGGGAATTCCGGTGTTCACCACGTTTTGGCGTCTAGAAAAGACATAAACCTGCTTTTAATTGACTCAGAACCTCACGAGAACGTCAAAAATTCAAAATCAAAGCTCAGGAAGAAAGACGTCGGTCTATATGCCATGAATTTTGGCGAAGCATATGTTGCTTCGGTTGCAGTGTACTCTTCCTACACTCAGCTCTTGACCGCGTTGATCGAGGCGTCAAAGTTCAAAGGGCCCTCCATCGTTTTGGCGTACCTTCCTTACTCTTCTGAAAATGACACTCCATTGGATATATTGAAAGAGACCAAAAACGCTGTTGAGTCTGGGTACTGGCCACTTTACAGATATGACCCTAGAGAAGAGAACCCTGACGATGCTTTCAAGCTCGAATCTTCTATACTAAAAAGACAGCTACAGGATTTCCTCGACCGTGAAAACAAGCTGAGTATCCTGACTAAGAGAAACCCTGACTTGGCCAGAAACCTAAGACAATCCGCGAGCGGCAGCGCTGAAGCTAAACAACAAAGAAGAGCCAAGGCTGCTTATGACCAGCTACTTGAAGGTTTGTCCGGGCCACCTCTGCACATTTATTACGCCTCCGATGGTGGTAATGCCACTAACCTGGCCAAGAGACTTGCCACAAGAGCTTCTGCCAGAGGCCTTAGGGCTACTGCTCTATCGATGGATGATATCGACATCGAAACATTTCCAGATGAAGAGAACGTCATATTTGTCACTTCCACTGCTGGTCAAGGTGAGTTTCCTCAAGACGGTAAGGCCTTTTGGGATATCCTGAAGGCTTCTCTTGACCTAGACCTCGCTTCTCTAAACTTCTCAGTATTTGGTCTAGGTGACTCACTGTATTGGCCACGTAAAGAGGACAAACACTACTACAACAAACCTTCGAAGGACTTGTTCAAGAAATTGGAGCTTCTGTCAGCCAAGCCTCTTGTTCCCTTGGGTCTCGGTGATGACCAAGACGCCGATGGTTATCAGACTGGGTACAAGGAATGGGAATTGCAACTTTGGGAAGCGCTTGGCGTTTCTGGTGCTGCAGTTCCAGACGAACCAAAACCAATTACGAACGAAGACATGAAAATTGAGTCTAACTTCTTGAGAGGTACAATTGTTGAGGGTTTGGCAGATGAATCTACGGGCGCAATCTCGGCCTCCGACCAACAGCTAACCAAGTTTCATGGTATTTACATGCAGGACGACCGTGATATCAGAGATACTAGAAAAGCACAAGGATTGGAACCTTACTACATTTTCATGAGTAGAGTCAGATTGCCTGGTGGCCAAGCTTCACCTGAACAGTGGCTGATTCTCGACCGCCTTGCTGATAGAACAGGTAATGGTACTATAAAAATCACTACTAGAGCCACGTTCCAGCTTCACGGTGTGGTGAAGAGAAACCTGAAACACACTATCAGAGCTATGAACTCAACCCTGATGGATACAGTGGCGGCTTGTGGTGATGTCAACAGAAATGTCATGCAATCTGCTCTTCCTGTCAATGCTCATGTTCACAAACAAGTAGCTGATATCTCAACAAAGATTTCTGAACATTTACTGCCCCAAACTACTGCGTACCATGAAATTTGGTTGGAAGGCGCGGATAAAATGGATGAAAATGAAAAGTGGCCCTCCATTTTTGAAAATAGGAAAGACGGCCCAATCAAAAAGAAAACTCTGGTAAGCGGAAATGCTTTAGTTGATGTGGAGCCAATATATGGGCCAACCTATCTGCCCAGAAAGTTCAAGGTCAACATTGCTGTTCCTCCATTCAACGATGTAGACGTTTGGTCCAGTGATGTCGGTTTGATCGCTATTGTTGACGAGTCCACGCAAACGGTTAAGGGTTTCAATCTATATGTTGGAGGTGGTATGGGTACCACTCATAACAACAAAAAGACTTATCCAAGAACTGGTTCATCATTCGGGTTTGTCCGCGCTGAGGATGTTCACATCGCCATTGAAAAGGTAATGATTGTGCAGCGTGACAACGGTGATCGTCAAAACCGTAAACATGCTCGTTTAAAGTACACAATCGATGACCTGACTGTAGAAGTCTACAAGCAGAAGGTAGAAGAGTTGTGGGGCCAAAAATTCGAGCCAGAGCAGCCTTACGAAATTAAATCTAATATCGACTACTTTGGCTGGGTCAAAGATGAGACTGGCATGAACCACTTCACTGTCTTCATCGAAAATGGTAGAGTTGAGGACACAGCGGACTTGCCCCAGAAAACTGGTCTCAAAAAAATTGCTGAGTATATGCAAAAAACGGATGCTGGTCACTTCCGTTTGACGGGTAATCAGCACGTTGTTATCAGTGACATCAAGAGTGAGCACCTAGATGACATCAAAGCCCTCATGAAGAAATACAAACTGGACAACACGAACTTTAGTGGTCTGAGACTCTCATCAGCTGCTTGTGTCGCTCTTCCAACATGTGGTTTAGCTATGGCAGAGTCTGAGCGTTATCTGCCTGTGTTAATCTCAAAGCTTGAAGACGCTTTGGAACAATACGGCCTACGCCACGACTCCATTGTCATGAGAATGACTGGATGTCCTAACGGTTGCTCTCGTCCTTGGTTAGCCGAGGTTGCATGCGTAGGCAAAGCACCCGGGACTTACAACTTGATGCTGGGTGGTGGCTACTACGGCCAAAGACTGAACAAGCTGTACAAAGCCTCTATCAAGGAGGATGAAATTCTTGCTATTCTAAAACCCATGTTCAAGAACTGGTCTCTTGAAAGAAAAGATGGCGAACACTTCGGTGACTTCTTGATCAGAACAGGTGTTATCAAGCCAACTTTGGAGGGCAAGTACTTCCACGATGACGTGGCCGAGGAGGCTCTATAATCTGTATAGATATAACTTATAAAATTTTGGTTTTGCACTCTTATATTTCCATAAAGTCATATAGCTGACATAGTTCCGGCATACAAGCTTGCCACTTCAGCACACGTAAGAAATTGCAGTAAAGATGATGAGTTCATTTCATAAATCTGTTATGGAATGCCCTTTGATAGCTGTGAAGTTTAAACAGGAATAGTGCCCTGTATTTCATATCTTGATCGACGAAAAATCAACTCTCATCTATATAGCTATAGTTATCAATGGTTAATCGGTTATAATCCTTTTGGCTACAGAAATATAGGAGACAATCGAAGGTATGATAAGGGGTCTTTCTAAAGTGAGTTGCGCTCGTACTCTGCAAGTTACCAAGTTATCGTCACGCAGATACATTTCTTCTAGCGTTGTTCCTTCAGGACGTTTAGCTTTTGTCAAAACAAGGTACATTTTGAGCGCAGGGGCAATCTTGTCAGGCCTGCTTGCCTTTAAATTCGAATCGCTCGGAAATGATTCAAGCTCTGCTGAAGATTTCACCAAATCGGTTGAAGTTGACAAGTCTGTCTCTCCTTTCTCAACTGTATTGGGTCCACCAAACTACCTGGTCTCGACGAATTATTCGCTGCTTGGATTTGGAGCGCGAGCTGTGACCTTTCTAAATTTTAAGGTGTACGCCCTGGGCATATATGTTGCCAATGAGGACTTATCTCTGATTCCCCAAATCCTGAGCTCCAATTATTTATCTAAAGCATTTTTAGACACAGATGGCTCGAGAACTCACTCGCAAAACGTGAGCATAGCCCTTAAAGACCCTGTCAAGTCCAGAATCTTAGTCGGGAATTTGATTGATGGTGGAGTGAGAATGCTGGCCAAAATCACCCCTATTCGGAATACCGATTTTAATCATCTAAAAGAAGGTTTGATCAAGTCCATTTTGAATCACCCCGACGCCAAGAAAAATCAAGAGCTTGTATCCAGAGGTATACAGGAGCTCAAAGATGCATTTACAAGAAAGGGCTCCGTTCCGAAAAACGACGATCTGCTGATCGAACTCCAGGTCAACGGGTCTCTACAGCTTTCATACCGTTCACGCAAGACCAATGAAGTCTTGATGTTAGGGAAGATAGACGAACCTTTGATTGGAAGACTTCTATTCAGCCAGTATTTAAGTGGCGCTAAACCATTGAGTCCCGCAACAAGGGATTCATTCATCACCAAGGTAGAAGCCCTAGTACAGTGAGTTGACCTAAGCCAGGTTACTCAAATTCTCACTCACTGCACTGGAATCTTCCACGGTTATGACAGCACCCATTTGAGCCCTAGTGATGCTGGAATATCTCTCATATGAACTCCCTTGAAAAATCTCCTTGCCATAGCAGATGTCGTTGGACAGAACGCCCAAAAAGGTGTCCCCAGCTCCCGTTACGTTTTTTACTTTAACATTTTGTTTTGGAACTTGATAGTGCTCGAAAAGAATGCCTCTTTGCTTGCCTTCGAATTCCATACCTCTTGCAACAAATGAGTAATCTGCATGCGATTCCTCCTTGCAGCTCTCATGGACATCATGAATTATTGAAAATACAAAGAGGCCGTTTGCACCATCTTTAACGATAATGTTAGGGAAGTAGGGCAACAAATAACATGCCATTTGGAGAATACCGTTTTTCGTCACCTCCTGTATATTTTTTATGCTGGCTGTACCAGCGAGCCGTTTAAGTGCGGTGTCAACTTGTAAAGAATCTAGAATGGGGAACCATGTATCCACATCAAATTTATTTTTGTCCTTGAAAGTCTCAAATATGGTGTGTAGCTCTGATACTGTGGGCGTTATTAAATAAAATTGATTTTCTGGATAGGCTCCAAGGTTTCGCAAGTTAGCGAGTTTCATAGCCTTTGATTCTGAAGTGGGCTCAAAAATTAGTTTGTATCCAAGGCCTTTTTGCATTCTCATTAGTGTTTCTATGAGCTCTATTGAAATATTCGCGTCGGCAATAACAACCTTAGGTTCTAAGTTCCTCAACTTCTCCGAAACAAATTCAGTAGGAATCTTGGTTGGAATATCCATATCCGCACAAGCAACCAGTAGCTCACCGTCATTAGAGTGTACAGAGACGTATTGAGCCGTGGGGTTGTGATTGTCCACATGTAGTGTCTCTGATGATAACTTCAATTTCTTCAAAATAGCCGACCCAGAAAGGTCATTTCCCAAGCTAGATATAAGCTTTGTTTGAACCGTTGGGTATTTGTTAGACAAATTTGCTGCTAGGGCAACATTATGCCCCACTCCTCCAATTGCAGATCTAATACACCCCGGATTGGAATCAGACATTCGAACACTTTTGGTCATTGAACAGTGAGTATCCAATGCAATTGAGCCGATAACGACTGAGGTATTGGTACTTGTACTTTTGACATCATTCTTTTTTGGTTGAAGAATCGAGGACGGTTGATGTAGAATTGGTTGTCCCGGATGCTCTAATCTTACAAGATTGCTAGCAATTTGGGCAGCAGCCTTGGCGTTATTGAGAACGAATTCTATATTACTTTTGACAGATTGTCCTTGAGTCTCTCTCGCAATCTCAGAGAGTAAAAAAGGTGTCAGCTTTTTGCCCTTTATACCTAAATCGAATGCTTTAATTGTGGCATTGTGAATTGTAGTCTCTATAAGGCTCTCGCTTAGTGCGACCTCTGCGGGAGGGGGAATGCACATGAGGTAGCCTGACTTTAACCCCAGTGCAAGTCCGGAATGTATCATGGAGGCAGCTTCTTCGAAATTTTCAAAGTTGTACGGCGAAGTTACTCCAGAGCTTCTGGAGTAAAATCCAGGAACCTTTACTCCAGGAGGCCCTTGTGTAGCCACCAAACATCCTTTGGTCTCAAGATATTCCATTGTCTTCTCAATGTCAAGAATAGCCTTCGGGCCCGCACACACGACAGCAACAGGTGTTCTGCCAAGCTCCTCCAGATCGGCACTGACGTCCATTGTAATTTCCGCGCCCCTGTGAACACCTCCAAGTCCTCCCGTGGCAAACACTTTGATTCCAGCCATATGAGAAAGAATCATAGTACTGGATATTGTAGTACCACCAAACAGCTTTTTAGCCATAGTGTAGGCTATATCTCGTCGAGATACCTTGTTTATTGATCCCGTTTTAGCATAACTAGCAAGCTGCTCAATCTCTGATCCAGCAAGCCCCACTTTCGGAATACCATTTAAAAAAGCTGTAGTAGCAGGTACAGCATTGTTACTTCTTATGATGTTTTCGACAGCTACAGCCATCTCCAAGTTTTGGGGAAACGGCAACCCATGTGTAATAATCGTAGATTCTAAGGCCACAACTGGTTTCCCTTGGGACAATGCACATTTTACTTCTTCCGATATGCTCAAGCTGTTGAAACTCCTCGCGAATCTGTAAGCATTGCTGGCTTTGAACATTTTGTTGATGATCATTATCGAGTGCCCGAGGGTTCGTTTTTCACAGCATCAAAACTCACTCTTCTTATTTAAGATAAGCGAGCCTTTACATCCAAGAGATAAGGCTAAGATATGAATTTCGAAGAACGAATCGACACCTTCAATGACAGAATCGAGTCTTCATTGTCTTATAATCCTTCCTCTGACGAGGTTTTAGAAGTATGCAGTTCTGTGGTCGAATTGAAGAGAAACTTGAGCGCAAGGGTATGTGCGACGACAGTACGCTGCATAGCTTACTTCTGCTATGATGATTCTCTTCCTGAAACAACAAGGTCCAAGTGTTTACAGAGTATCACTCTGGTGATAGATCCTGAGGTGCTCACACTCTTGATAGAGGATCTGCGCTCGATGCTGATGCAAATAAAAAATAATAAGGTATCAAATGGAGGAAGACTTCGAAACTCTGATGCATTTGCTTTAAACCCTTCCAAGGGTTTCAGTTTTGAAGAAGACAAGGTACGCAATGACTGGCAAGAAAACGGCGGTTTGAGATCGATACCGCTTTTTCATGTTGTCTTAAGTCACATAAAACATCGCGATATCTCGTCTAACCTGTGGTGGATAACTCCTGGAATATTAAATCTAATTGATGATACTTCTGACATAGAGAAAATAAAGCTACAAGGAGTACTCCTACTCCGCAGGTTTCTAGTTGAAACACTTGATCTATCCGACGATGCTCACTTCAATTTTGCAAACACTGGTTTGTTTACCATTTACCACAATACCCTAACTTCGATGTGGTATCATTTTCCACCTTCCACAGAAAGGGCTCTCACAGCAAAGATCTGGGATGCTATCTTTTCAACGATCATTCCTTTAATCAAGGCTCAATTCTATAAGGATTCCGACGCCTACAAGCTCCATGTCAGCTCGTTTCTCTCTGAGATTCTACTGCAAACTACTCTACCGCGAATAGCCAACGAATACACAGAATTGACATTACAAGTCTTACAATACGTAGATGAGGCTGTTCAGATTCTTGGAGAAAAGTCCGTCCCACATATGCAGCGAATGATTTACGTTCTTGGCGAGCAACTCGTTCGCAATCCATTCATAACGCTTTTTATGCCATTGGTACATCAAGTGCTATCATCGCTTATTCAATTAATTGAGGTTTGCCCCAGCACTCGCGTTGTCGCGCACAAATATGATTTCCTTGCATGCGCTTTGACTCTTGGCGAAAAGTGTGCTAACGAAGGCGAACTTAACGAGAAAACGAAGCTCAAACTTATGGAATATCTAAAGCTATTGAGTGCTAATGGTTGCACATGGACATCGGAAGAACGTCAAATGCTTGAAAACGCGTCCTTAAAATTCATCCCCGAACTTCCATGAAACTAAGCTGCAACTTGTATTTAATATTTCTTCAAATAGAAGAGCTGAGGAAGTAAAGTGCTTCATGATTGTCTTCCTTGAGATGATGCGTTTGATAGTTGGTTAAAAATTTATATACAAGGCGACATACATATGAAGATTGGTGATTACTGGATACTTTGCAGTCCCTTCACAATTCTAATGTTCGTATCCAAAAATCTGTTCACGCAGTTGGTCAAACAAGCTTCTTCCTGAGAGCTCAGATTCCCATTGCTCACATTGGTCGCGCATTGCTTGAAGCAAATGTTTGTAAATTGATGAATCGACATCTGAACCTTCTGCTTTGAGTTTTCCGACTCCAAGAAAGTCATAATCTCTTTTTTGGAACCATCATCAAGGCTAGCAAGATCGTTTTGGGTAATAGAAGACATTGACGAATGTGTTAGAGCTTGAGCTGACTATAAGTTATTGAATGGAAAGACATCAGCAACTTACAATTCAACGAAATTAAAACTGGATGGTCTGATCACGTGAGTGTACGGGATAATCGAAATATACAATTAGTTGATGGATGTTACAGCAGAGTTGAGAATCTCAAGAAGTTGATACGCTACACAATTGAGTGTTTCATGGATAGTGATGAGCAACTTACTTTGTACGTCAAGAGTCTGGAGCGAGAGATCAGTAACAAAGAGTACTTTCTAAGGCAGGCTGAAGATGCTCTCGAAGTACTGAGAAGAGAGGAATCGATACCTAAGGAAGGATCAACAAGTTGGAATGATTTCTTGGAAAAGCCGATGTTTTGCCCAGAAAGATCAGACCCCATTGGATTGTGTTTGGCTTTCTCGGGACATCGTTCGCGATTGCAGGAAAGTAGAGAGTTTCTGAAAATGCACTCTCTTGTTGCCTTGAAGGAGGCGTTGGAACTTCAAAAGTCCTTGAATGAAGGCCTTGAGTCGTTTTCTGGATTACTGCGAACTAGATTAAAAAAGCTAACTAAGAGTAAAAAACCGGTAGCACCTAAATCCGCAGAACAACGCAACGTGGCACTCAAGGAAATCATGAAAATACTTGTAGATAGTTTTGTCGCCACTGACCTTGCAGCAATGGGTTCAGATACGGATCTTGTGGCCCGTGAGATGCAGGAGCTTATTCGCCGCTTAATTCGTTTGGAAATTTTAAATCAAGCAGACTTTCGTCCACGTTGTACGGGCCTTTATAGGCTATTAAAAAAGGCTAATATTATAGAGGAAGATCACAGTAAGTCGGTAAGATTGGCTAATTTCAGCACTATTTGATTACCATCGTATCAGTCCTCTTCGTCTTCACTTAAGTCGATATGCGGTATTTCGAAGTCAGAATCCTCCTCGTCGCCGTCCTTAGCATCGGCGGCACTTGCATTCTCATTTTCTTTAACGGTAGGAACGTGGAGAGTTTCCAACTCAACTCGGTCTGTCTTTTGAATCTTCAGTTCACTTCCATCTTCATGTACTTCGGTATCGATGGACCTTTTCCTCAAAATCATACCCGGTTCTTCTTTCGAGGTATTTTCCGCGGTTTCGATAGCTGTCATCTTATCAAAGCTCGAAATTTTACCATTTTGTACTTTTGTAGAAGTCTCTTGATTATCCTCAATCACCGTTGATACCCTTAGCTTTGAATCATCTTTTACCTCTTGGGGATACTGATAATGTTGACCTGGTTCTTCTTCCATCCTCGTATCGAACTCTTCTGCCTCGGGTTTTTCCACCTGGCGTAAAAGCTGAACAGAACCAAAGGGTAATCTGGGATTGCAAAACACATTGAATACATCATCACCTTCCTCTTTCAAGAGGGAAACTGCAATAGGTAGTATGGACGCTCGGTCAAACCCGGGGTGCATGACTAACCCACGGATTAGGAGCACAAAAGAATCGGGAAGCTTTCCCGACTCCCTTTTCTGTTTTAGTGAGTTAGTGATGCAGTACTTGGATATCTTGTTTTGCTGGATGGAGGGTAATTTCAGGTGTGCGATGACATCCACGAAGAAACAGTTCAGCATATCGATATTCCGCTTTGAACACGCTGTTGTAAATGCAGCAGAGTGGGAGAAAACATCAGACATGGAACCAGCACTTTGTTTGCTCGCCTTTTTGGATTTTTCGGAGGGTTTTCTGGCATTTTGGTCTAAGAACAGGTTCTTGAGCAAAGTATGATCTCCCGCCAGATAAAGAGCGACATCAACAAGCTTGGTAAATAGGGTGGTTTCGCCTACCGATATTCCCAAGAAGGACATGTAACCACTTGTTACCTCTAACAGTGTGTAGAACTCGTCCTTCAATGAATCGATTCTGTCAAAATCAATCAAATTACAGCCCTTTCTCATCGGAATAAACAGCTCGAGAGATGAAAGAATTGATGGAGTGTAAGGTAGCATGCTCATGCCAAAGGTTTTTGATAACTGATGTAACAGATCCATACCACATGACTGTAATTTTGGGAGAACAGTGCTGACCGTGGAAGTGAGTTCCAGGTCCCGGCGCAGAGTGCGCTGAAGAGGCAAGTAATTGGTTGTTAAGCTCAGAAGGGCTTCAGAAATGTTGACAAGAGCTCCTAAAGGAACTCTAATAGGAAAGTGAGTCGGTTGTGATATGAATGCAGAAGTAAGGTCACAGAGAGTTTTCAATCTTTCAGCTATGCTCCACAATGTAGCGGGCTTGTTCAAGTCCACGTCCAAAGCAGGAAGAAGTTCATCTGTCTTTCCGCCTTGAGGGGATGGAAGCATCTGGACCAACTTTTGCATATCCGAATCCGCAGAAAAATCCACAATTTCTCCGCACAATGAAATAATGGGTTTGAAACTGTGTAGGACCGCTAACAACCCTTGTCTCCATTGCTCGTCCTGGTATAACTTGTGGTGACTTTTAGTATCATCCTTGACCGCATTGTTGTGTTTCACAAGGTTTAAAAGTGCGAAATTATCGGCAATCAGCTTTCTTGTGGCGGCATCAAAATGGTGGTAGTCCTTGACAATCAAGTTGACCAAAACGGCTCTGAACTTATTTACATGGGGCTTGAATGTAGTTGTATTTCTGAGTAAAAGTTTCTTCGTGATAGGACAGCACAGGCTAGGTTCAAACTGAGAAAGGGTAACCAACACTCCAATGATGGCCGACAGACGAGGTGTCAATACCTCACGAGTTAGCGCGGGTTTTCCGCGTACCAATTCAATGATGATGCCCACTGATTTCACTAGGTTCTTGAGAAGAACCCTTCCTTGAGGGTTTGAGACAGTTGTGCGATAGTACCCTGCTTTCTGCTCCAATTTGTTGAAAATAGCAGTGAGGATAGTGCCTGCTTGGGAGCACAGAACTAGTGGGTTGTAAGCACATAAAACATTCGTCAAATGACACCCCTTCCAAACTTGGAAGTCATCGCTGGATCTCAGTAGCTTCAAAATCTTGGCCACGAAAACTGCAAGTTCTGATTTTAGAAGTTTGTCGTCGACGTACAGCTCGGATGTAATGGTCTTCAAAATGGCCTGGAAATCATATCCAGAAGAACTCTCCAGATTTTTCGCCAAGATAGATAGAGGTACAGCCTGATATGCCATTGTGATAAATGTCTACTGTACTTGATCTGCCTATACTATGTTATGCGATGAGATGAGATGAGATGATACACGATGCAACGAGCGTCTACAATATTTTTTCACTGGCCGAAGATATGCACACGTGATTCCATTTTCAATAACTGAGAACAGGTGAATTTGCTAAGATTTAGAATAATATCTAGCGCGCCAGGCGGGATAATATAGATTGGTATTAACAGCTGTGGTATACCCTCAATGAGAAAGGAATTCTAAACTTCAAAGAGCTCAAAGATTTCCCCTGCTAACGCACTCTGTGTAAATACTATGTAACTTCTGTTGTATTTCAATAAGAGCCTTGTTGGCGCAATCGGTAGCGCGTATGACTCTTAATCATAAGGTTAGGGGTTCGAGCCCCCTACAGGGCTTCTTTTTTGAATGGCTAACCTAGTGCCTCGTTAACAATGAGCCTACACATTGTCAGCTTATAGAACCAAGGCTCTTCAGCAGACCAGTGGATTGAAGTGCATTGTGGTATTAGAAGGGAGCAGTTTGAGCTGCTCTGAAGGCGAATTGAGCTATTAATGTCAAGCTCCAACAAGAAACTTTCCATTGAGGAACGGCTGTCGCTGGCAGCGCGAGCCAAATCTAAGAAGAAGGGTAAAAAGCTTGAGTCTCCAAGTTTGAGCTCACCTCATTCCTCGACAACTGAAAAGACACCTGAAGTAACATCCGAGGTAGAAGGGACAAGGGATGCTGCGGAAAATTGTTCTACTCGGGAGGTAACGCCTGAGAATGAAGGATTTGCATCACTTCTGCCGCCTGGCTATGAAGACCTTTCAGCACAGGCTTTACTGGACATTTTAAGGCCCCATTTAATCCAAGCTTCAACCAGGCCGAGTGCCTCGCCACGTCCAGAGCAAACTGATAGTAGTCTTGTTAAACTAATAAAACAAAAGGATACACTGATAGATGAACTACGACAGGAGGGCGAGAATCTATCCAAGACCGAGCTCAAGCTTAACAACACTATAAAAGAGCTACGAGATAAATCAAAAAGTAAAGACAAAGAGCTTTGTTCTGTTAAGGAACTTTTGAGTGCTAAGGACTCAGAGCAAGGTTCACTTCAGCTGAAAGTCAACGAATGCCTGACCCGATGCAAGGATCTCGAACACGATTTGGGTATTGCTAGTAAAGAACGCGACGAGATAGTAGCAAAGTATCGAAGTCTGCAGTCCGAAGAACTTCAAAGCCTCCGTGAAGAACTGGCTTCGACACAAGAGACAAACGGCCATCTTAAAACCCAAGTACAGAGGCTACGCGACCAAATCGAGACAGATGCCATGAAGGCCTCTATGAAGTACTCGACATTGAGCGAGACTTCTGAGAATGAAATTACGAGGCTAGAGACTACCTTGGAAGAGCTGCGCATAAAGATCCGTCAGTATTCACCTGATAATGTAGAGAATGGCAACGATGATAAAGCACGCGAACAACTCAAATTGAAATCTCATTGCAAAAATCTGGAAAATGAGTTGAAGACTAGCAAAGAAAACTGGTCTAGTATCGAGTCGTCCCTTCGCCAGAGAATGTACGAGCTGGAACAAAACTTACAAAGTGAGCAAGTTGCTCTAAAGGCCTCGAACGACAGACTGATGATTGTACGAAAGCAGAACGAATTTCTCCAATCTCAAATAAAATCAAATGAAGCTTACGAGAGCTCATCAAAAGCTGAAATAAAGAATTTGACCGATAAAGTGCAAACACTTGAGCTGCATCTCCGAAATACAGAAGATGACCTTGGCCTTTGGAAAGAAAAGTATCAGGTCCAGAGGAGGGAATTGGAGGTCATATTGGGTAACTCTGGCCATCAAGCCAACGTAAAATCTCCTGCTAGCGGAATTGGTGAGAAAGATACAGAGAGGAACGGCGAAGATCAACTTGACATCATGTCTAGATGGGAAATGCAAGATCTGCAAGATACCGGTCGTTCCTTCCAAGGTGATGATGATGTAGCTGACCTAGAAAAATTGGAAGATCTGCCTTCTGATGAAATAGCCGATATACCGGACTCTACAATGAAAGGCAGCGCCTCATCGTTTGACTTAACTCCCTCTCAAGAACAAGGTACATCTGCAAAGGACCAGCAAAACACTCGAATGAATGCACAAATCGTAGGTCGTTTAGGTGGACAGGTGAGGAGGCTTGAGACCGAGCTCGCGTCACTTCATGACTCGAATACCCGGCTGCTGAAGGATAAACAAGACGTCAACGATACAATCGTTCGATTGATGGAAGAAAACGACAAAGCAACAGCAGTACAGAAGCAACTTGAAGATGCTTCTCAGCGTGCAGAGTCCTTGGAAGAGAAGTTGAATACAGCATTGCAACTTCTGGGCGAGAGGTCGGAGCGAGTCGAAGAGCTTGAAAATGATGTTAACGATCTTAAAGAGCTGCTACAAATGCAGGTTCAGCAAATGGTAGAATTACAAGAGAATGCCAGGTGATGACTGAAAGATAAGCTGTTTAGCTTTATATAACTTTATTACAATAGAGTAGGTAGGAACCCGTCAAATACTTTAATAAGCGCTTGGACGAACTGATCATATTAGTTGTTGCCTTGTTCAATGGCTTTTTTGGTGTGGTCTTCGATATCAATTGCTTCCCATGGATAACACAACCACACGTCTGGCACAGTTTCAGCAGCCAAATAGCGGTCATTTTCCATCATGGATGCGGGTAGCTCAGCTTTCTTAGGCTTCTCTTTGTTATGGAGGACGAAGATGGAGAAAGTTGTCTCTTCGCTCGTTCTACCCAACTTGATTTGCTGCTCCTTTACCTCCTTCTCGAGCTCGGTCAGCGCATAGTGCAAGGTGGTTCTAGTGTCGTCCACCTCGTCCACAATCAAGGCCCTCTTACCAATCAAAGAGTCAAAATGCTGTTCTAAGGAGCCAAAATCGAGCCATTGAGTTCTAATGACTTCTTTGCCAATACTTTCTACCTGATCATCGAGTCCAAGATCTTCATAAAGCGATAAGCCGATGGCCTGAATTGGGATATTTTTTTGTCCTTTACTCTTCAAAAAGGATCTGATTATTCTAGCTGGAATCATTCCACCACCCGTGATAGCTATGATCACATCAGGTCTTTCGCCTTTTTCCATAATCTGCTTTGCAATCTTTTGACAAGCCTTATGGATGTTGTTATAAGATATATACATCTTTTCAACTTCAGAACTATCGCCGGCCATTTTGAATTATCGGAGTCGCTGGATTAATATTAATTAAAATGGATCACGCTTGTGTTGCGAATGCTTTCCTCTCACCTTTGTTCAGTAGTGGTTCTTGCTTCAATGCTCATCGCGCCCATCTCGAAAATTTTTATAGGCTTTCCTATTCTTGCAAGTAAGCCCGTTATAAAATTATGGCTACAGATGCGATAGAGAAGTCCTGCGTATCGAGCTTGGCCAGAAGTGGTGTTCGAATGTTAAGAAGCGTAGTGTATTTATAGCTTTCTATTAATATTTAAGATTTGCCATTCATCAAGGGCGGTTTCTCGCTATATTCAAGTGCATCTACAAACTCGTCACCTTCGCCATTCGCGTAAACGACTTCAGTCTCTTGAGTTTCAAGGTTGCCGTCCAGTGAAATGCCACTTTCTTCTTGGCCAACATTCAAATGAGCAAACTCCTCTCTGAGTTTGGATTGTTCTTTCAGCATTTCAAGCTTGCCCTTCATCGCCAACAGCTGCGAGTAAACCTCGCTGCTGGCCCGAAGTGATGATTTAACTTGTCTCAGTCTCTTGCTAGCGTGATGATCGTGACCATTTATGAGTTGGCCTCGCGAGAAAGTGAGCAACCACTTGAACCACAGCACGAGGTTCTGTTCAATAGACCATGGATCATTTGCTATTCTACCAGAAACAAGGTTGAAAATAGTTTGTATTTGTTCTTCAGAAAGCGAGGACACGACAGTTTCTTTAATATGTGCCTCTGTCCAGTTTTCCGAGGCAAGGCATTCTTCGATCGCAGCAGGTAGTGCTTTACCATCAAGGAGATTGAGAAGCGTAGCAGCAATATCCTTTTGTTCGGCCTTCGGGACTTTGCCCTTGGCATTCTTCGCAGCCGCAGGCGCAGCTTCTGCCGAGCTCTCTTCTTTCAAGTCGTTACTTTCTTCGTCGCCCTCTTGCTTAAAGGTTATAGTTTTGCTTTCTGAGATACTCTGGAAGGGTATACGCTCAAACCTGGGCTCATTAATTTTAAGCCATGCAATTATGACATTTGATTGAACAAATGTGAAGTTTATGATATTTGACCGCTGGCATTTGACGTTGGATACTATTTTTGAGTCACTTGCGCTGAAAACTGTAATGTCGCCTTCAACTGACAGCGCATAAATCTTGTCTGCCCAAAACCTGAGCTGCGAAGCCTCATAAGCCCATTTAGAAAATACGGTACCAGACTTGAGATCTACGACATTGATTTCTTTGGCACCAGCGAATACAATCTGGTTATCCCGGCCAGCTACGCAGCACCTGCCTCTACGAACATTCATGGCCAGAACTGTACTGGGCCTTCTCTTGGAGGGATCGACGACATACAGGTGCGTTTCTGTGAAAACTGCAAGCAAGGTCTTTCCCTGAAAGCTCAGAATCTGAAATTGCGTGATGTCTTCGTCTTTTCCATCCACCAAATGAAATGTTTTTATGGGCTTGGAGGACTTATAGTCGAATTGTTTAACGGTCTTCTCATCGTCTACAATCCATATCGTAGAGCCCAAGGAATCGAGCCCTAAAATTTCGCGCTTGTTGTGTATTATATTCAGAATCTCCTTACCTGTTGGAGAAAAAACCACAATGTTCCCGCCGCTGAAGACATTGACGAAGTAAGACTCTGGGGCGGCCGAAACAAGCTCCTTGTCGGCACTGTCCGAATGAGAATTTCTGCGCTTTGACGCGGTTGATCTATCATTTGCAGGACTTGTACACCAAGTAAAGAACTTTAACTCCTCTAGTTTCAGGTCTCCACTTTCATAATCTATATGTGAGACCAGAGAACTTGTAACTTTGTAATCATTAGCTTCGCTTAGCGGGTAAAGATCCACGTATTTTCTTTGTAACCCATTGGGTCTGAACGCAAACGACTGTGCGTCAGGCGAGAAGCTAGCTATTATGTCACTGTCAGTGATCATTTTGGTTGATTATGGCCCGATGGATCTTCAATTAAGATGTTTTCTCAAGCGCGATGAGCTTTCAGAGCCTGCGATGAGATAGCCTAAAAATTTGCAGTGCACTATTAGACTAGGGCACTTAATACGAATAATCTAAAAAACAAGCCGCCGGTATAAATGTCCTAGTGCTTGTCATGTAGATGAGGAGGAATACTGATGTGCTCTAGAGTGTACTGGTATTATCCGTAGTTGCTTGCTTAGAAGTCAACATTATATAGTAGAGATGTTGTATTGATTTCGAACGAGAATATGAAGACCATTCAAATCCCAAGAGGATGAAGCGCTGGGGACATGATCATGATTATATTCCCACGCGGTTTATTGAAACCGAGCCTTAACATAATACCGGAAATGGCACTAAGTAGTTAATAGAACAGCGCTGAGCAGTGTCGAAGAACCACCCAAGTTGCCTTATGTTTCTGGAGTTGATGACAAGGAACTTGACACTTATGTGCAGATGCAACTGCGGAAATTACAAATTCATGAGTTGCACATACACCTGCTGGTCATCCGAGGATAATCCTGCAGTGAAAAGCGCGTATTTTGGCTGATCCTCTTGAAGAGATGCCATGACATTTTTGAGAACTTCATAAACGTTGACAAAGTCTATCACTGAACCCGAAAGTGGGTCTTCCTCTAATTCTTCGAAGCTTTCAGCGGGATTGAAGATCTCATGCTGAGAGTCGACAAATTTTAGGTCTTGATTCAAGAACTCCAGATATTCGTTGTCGTTGTCCGCATCGCTATCGTCTCCTTCGTCGAAGTTGTTGAAGTCCTCCCAACCTGCATTGGTAGTTCCCGTTAGAGCGTCCGAGGAATACTCTTTGCGCTTGTCCTCCAGGGTTTTCAACGCTTGGGGAAAAACAGTGAGAAGTCTCACTATGTAAGAGCTAGCTTGACTAATCACGTTGCTCAACGCAAGGTTGTCAAAATCTTGAATAGTCAGTCCATTAACCAGACTCAATAGGGCCATTGTGGAGAGTTTAATGTCATAAACTCGCTTATAGTGAGGGATGAGGAATTCGAACCAAAAGGTAAAAAAGCTCCCTAGTGCGTTACTCGAGCTCAGATATTGAATTGTGTTTAGTGGATAGCACGTCATGCAAGCGATAATGACATTGAATGAGGCGACGGTAAACCCTATATGCTCCTTGAGGTTTTGACCTTCGTCATTAATTGACCTTAGAGCATCCCCCAAAAATCTATCAATGTAGCTGCTAGGCGTTTTAGAGCCCAACGAAAGGACTAATTTTTGAGACAGCTCGAAGATAGTTACCATTTCATCGAAACCATTGTCATCCGAATTTGCCGCTTTTGAATAAATTTCGAAGAGTATGTTCGAGTAGAATTGGTTTTTCCCCAATTCTTCTTGGCCATATACGAGGTAATTGTTGAACGCAACCATGAAATCATCAAGATAAAAGGAGACCATACTATCATCCTTTCTATTACATTCACCAATCAACTCCAAAGTCTTCCATGAAATAGGTGAAATGTCCCTTAACAGAAAAGTGGAATTTTCCAGGAATTCACAAACCTCCCCATAGAAGTCCTCCATGTCGTTTTTGAGAATAAACTCTGCCGCCGGGTAGAAAGACTGTTCTAGACTCTTCACAATCTCACGGGAATTTTCAAACGATAAAAGTATGGAAATTGCGGTTGACAGAATGCCCAGTGCAGCCATCTGCTTCTCAGTATCATCTGGGAGGTCAGATTTGTCGTTTAGAGCATTGATATCGAAGTTTGAGGAGTCTTGTAGATCGAGGGCCAGTTTCAAAAACTGCTGCACAAGATCGTTCATTAATTCAATTCCAAATGGCTGAAGTTGCTCCGCAAAGCATTCAACAAACTCTTGCAGTACACCAGAGATAGCATCGGATTCAATCTCGTTCGAAATACGTAACAATTTTTGAGTCATTGCTACCACATTGGTTGAAATGGGTTCTTGAAACTCCGGTACGTGAATAAAAGCCTGCAATGCCAATGCTGCCAGAAGTTCTACAGGGAGACAGTCAGACTCTTCCATGAAACAAGATAAAATCCCGTTGTAAACCACTTGTAGATTCGCCACATCCTTGAACTGATAATCTCCTAACTTGGAACAGATTTCGCAAACACGAGCTTTCAGGAACTGATGAGGGGATTGGAAAAATGGGAATACGAGGGTAGAAAGAAGTTCCTCGACATCATTAGCGTAAGGGGAGTTTTTCTGCAACAAGCGATCAAGGATATTTGATATGATTCTAAGCGAAGCCTCCGCTTCCACAACCTTGTCGGGATCATCAGAACAACTGATAATAGCTTTGAGTTTTTCAGTAACAAAGTTAACCGTCGGTAATAGAGTGTACTTCCCGCGTTTAGTAACAGAAGTAGTTAGGAGAGACAAAGCTGCATAATCAGGGGAATAGTCGTCATCCCAAAGTTCAAGGTTTCTATGAATGTATTCCTGAGGGTCGGATTCAAAGGTTTCCAGAATCTCTACCGTTGGATGCAGTATTGGGTAAATGACATGCTCCAAAATGATGGCATAATGAGGTTTGACCAAGGGCCAAGTTGCTTTCTGAATGACGGTCTGTTCGATGTAGCCCAAAATGTGATGAAGAGCTTCATCACTTAGCCACAAAGATCTATTGCTCCATTGTTCTACCTGTTGGAAGAAGAGTTGCAGCAGCTGCGGTAGAAAGTCCTTCAAATAGAGTTCCTTAAATTCGTCGTAAGCAAATTTTCTAGAGAGGGAGGTTGAAGCATACCTCTGAAAGAGTCTTGACATATTTGCATAAGCCCACTTTTTACACTTCACCCATGAATACGTTTTACGACTGCTAGGATCCAGGGAGGCTAATATTCTAGTTGGCAACTCCTGCTGAATTATGGCGATATGAAAGTTGGCCCATGAAACGAAACTCTCGGGGCGCTGCAGAGTGAAGGGCAGGTCGTGGTAAGTAACAAATTTGTAAATTTTCAGAACAAGTTTAACCATTTCACCTACCTTTGCATCCTCCATATTCCTACCGTTGTCAAGAAGCGTTGATGATGCAAATTCTAAAAGAGGAGGGAAGAATTGCACGATCATATGCTCTAGTTCTTGACGAGAGTCATTTTCCTTCCACCTAAATGTCCTAAATATTTCGCATAAGCACAAAAGACCAACATGTGCCGAGTTGATGTCATTAGATTCCAAGAGCTCGATCGAACTGGTCAGAAGCGTATCCCACTGCTTTCGAGGAAACTCTTCGAGAACTATGGTGCTTAATGCCGGCTGTAGCATCCTGATACAGTTGGGGGAATAAAGTGATGACTGAATTAATGCCTTGACTAGCATATCCTTGACAACTGGTTTTTCATCATTATCAACAGTAAAGTCCAGAAGTTCATTTCTTCCTTTCTTTGTTCCATCCCACCCATATAGTATCTTGTTTTTGAAGTACAATGCAGCGGAGAGCTTAATGTTGTCTGGAATCTCTTGTGCCGAGATTATGTCTAAACACGCTCCTAGGAACCCAGGGGTTCTACTGGCTATTTTTAGTTGGGATTCTGCCTGCGTACGCACATTATGGTCGTGATTCAGTGTTCCAGAAAAACATTGCAATAGATCGTTTGGGTCCATTGCGTCTTTCTGTGTCACCTCAACCTTCCTTGTTTTTGAAGATCAGTTAGTTCATCTTACACAAGCGATGCTTTTCAAGATGCGACGGCTCTGTAAAATTTTATCACGCTTAAAGCGCCTTCGTATTATGTGCCATTAAGGTATGATCTGGCTTCACCATATATTCTGGTAACCAGATCTTGGTAACGGGATTACAGGAGTTATAGTCAGTCATAACGTCGTGAAGCCTTTAAATTTAAAGCACTTAAGCCCTAGTAGGTAAAAGGCTGAGAGTAGACTTGCTCTTGTGTCACTTCGGTACTAAAAAAGGAGGATCTGCTGGGCGATGGACGAAGCAAATGTTTTATTGAACGACCTTCGGATGTGGCTGGAGAGCTTATGAAGGCTTGCTTCAGTTCCCTTCTTGAAGAACAAGATGTACGGGGAGTAGAATGTGAGGGCGAGGGGTAGGCCCTTTGCTCAGATGGCATCCCGAGAGCCGCCACATCATTGATAATGATTTGGGCCGGCGGAGGTGCCTTTAAGGTCTCTTGGGAAATTGCTGACACAGCTGACTTCAGTTCCTTGCACTTTGAAGAATGCCTCTTGGAATATTTCCGAATCATTGCCGCGATCTTCGCGGCGTTTTCCTTCAGATCTTGCACGTCGTTAGAAGCGGCATATCCATACTTGGGACTCAAGGGTTCAACTTTTATTCTCTGAAACTGAAGTAGCGCTCTCTCGCGAGCATTAAATTGAGGCAAGCTTTTTGTATTCTTACTCACCTCTTCTTCTGTCACGTCTGCTTCGCAACCGCTGACAAAGCCCCTCCGGTCGTCTTCCTCGGACTCATCCTTGCTTGAGGACAGCGTTTGAACGAGAACCAGTAAAAGGTTTAACGCCAATAGCGCCCATTGCGGATCTATAGTCATCGCTTGACTTTTCAAAAACAAAAACACTTCATGCCACCCTATTACTTGCTCTACGCAATGACAGCTATGCACGATATTGTTAAGTTCTACCGGCACCGGCGAGCGTGGAGAAAGTGCAACTGCCTGTTTCTGGAACCAAAGCCATTTTGGAATGGGCGCGGACATTAAGCCAGCTATTAGCGCGACCGGCGCCCCAAACAGAAGACTCCTGTGAAGGAAGGATCGACTATGGACATCCATTACAGCTTCATTTACGTCAAGTCCGTGAGTTGCTGTTAAGGCTAGCAATGGTTTCTGGCAAAGGGCTTATTCGCAAGTCGTCGTATCAAGGTTCTGGGCGCAGTCGCCTTTCACGATCGTAACTCGTGTTAGCCATGTTCTTCTGGAACGAGGATACAGATTAGGCAATTGAGCCAAGACTCACTAGCACCAACTGGATCAGCACTTGCAAGGACCAAAATCCTATTCTTTTCAACCGTAGGTTTTTTCGGTCATCATCGGCGGCATAATCTGCAAAAGCATCGTAGACTTCTAAACTCAGATCTTCCATCAGAGAACTATCGTATATGGTCCACGAGCCTTCAAAGTCCGATATGTTCTTAACTACACGACACCTAATGGGAATATAAGTCCTGCGAGAGTTTATGTATCCCACGATTGGTCTTATTAGGGCGCTGTTGATGTAGCTTAAGTCGTTAGTAAATAAAGGAACCTCTGCAGTGACGTTGTGTAAGCGTAGAAAGAAGTCCATAATGAAGTACCGTTGTGGATCAATATCCTGTTGCTCTGGTGGTTGAAACTGTTCAGGAAGAAGGATGGGAGAATGACGACGAGCCTCCTTTAACAGGCGCTGGCCAATCACTGAGAACATTTCACTCAATTGCAGGGCATCTGGGTCTTTGTCCGGAAGCAGGATATCACCTATCATATCAACTTGGCCGTCAGTGATCCAGCCAAAGGGGCCCTCGACACCAGCATTAAGATGGTCGATGTTAAGGTTGTCGACACGCATTCGCGTAACCTTCTTCCACGGTGACGGATTCGAACTCGAATCATCGACCTTATATTTCTTATGAATCGAGAATAATGAGTTGTCGTAAGTACCGCTGATGTTGTTAGCGTTAAGAAAGTCGAAAAATAGCCAATGCTTACGCAACTGAGGAAGCTCACAGTTGTAAAAACTCACCTGGAAGGGCCGGAAACCGTTTGGTTGGTATAAGGTGAATAGAACGTCATTCATCTCAAATTTTGAGATTTCGAAATCGCCTGGTTGATGAACGTTAAGGTAGTTTTTGGGATCATCGTTTTCTTTCCATACAACGTGAGTCCTGTCCACTACTCCGCGAAGACCATTTATAGTCACTTCGTCAAGTATTCCTTTGCCATTTATCCACTTGCTGAAGCTCAACGAGATTTCAACTTGGTCCATTGTAAGATCAAATTGTGCATAGTTTCCGTCGTCGAAGTCCTCCCTACTTACCAGCAACCGATCGCTGATTGCAAGTTTCGCACGCTCGGCTGCTTCGTTTTGGGAACCTTTCGTGAAGCTATGTGACACTTTAGGACGACGAGAAACAAATACCTTGTGGAAACATATCTTGCCAGTGGGCCAATCTGGAACAATGGCACTCTCGAAAACCACAGAAAGAGCACTGTTCTTTGTCAGGAAGTTCCCGACCTGAGTTGCAACATATTCCTGCGCGAACACCGTGTTGATGAGGTAGATGATTAAAGATGCGAATGTAGTGGTCCCCACAATAATTAGGATGACGTTGCTCACGAGGACCCAGGAAATGAAAGCACTAATGTCATCGGAATTGAAGGGCCTCATAGACCGCGTCAGCGTCCATTTTAGGTTGATCTTAGCTTTCTGCAGAAACCCAGTGGCTTGAACCAGTAGCCGGTCTCTCTCAGTGATGAACTTGAAATGTGACTTATTCAACTCGGGGCTTCTCGAGTTCGTCTCAGTAGCTCGATTCGCGGGCTGATTAGGATTTTGCTTACTTTCTTCCTTAGCATCTTGTGAACGCCATCGTACATTCACGAAAGAAGGGTTTCTAGATCCATAAGGACTATGCGAGCAAGGAACCCGTCGCAGGAGCGCGATCCTTCCCCTTATGGCATGTTCGTTTCGAGAGCTCTGTAACAAGAGCCTATGAAGGCCCCTAAATCTTTGCATCAGCGTGTCTCCTCCTCCTATCACTTTCCATAAGTCTGTAGGGTCGTTCTACGTCCAAGAATATACGGCGTCTAAAAAAAAAATCTGACACAACGAAAACCACAACCGTAAGTCAGCGACGATATCCTGCCTGTTCTTCGAATGAATTGATATGAACAATGGGACTTGAAGATTCTACAAAGCACCTCTTTCTTCTGGTGCAGGTTATTGAAAATATTACCAATTGTATTGTACGCTTCATGAAAACCATCCTTCAACAAAAAGCGGATTTAGCTCAGTTGGGAGAGCGCCAGACTGAAGACAACACTTCGGTCATAAGAAATCTGGAGGTCCTGTGTTCGATCCACAGAATTCGCATTTATTTTTTTTAATTTTTCATTTCCAGAAACTTACACTTAGGGATTGAAAATGTCTATTGAGTAGTGCAATCGCAATTGTAGAGGCATGTTAACAAATGCCAGTTCGCCTCCAGTTTTTTGTGCAAGATCTCAATCATTCCTAAATAACGACTCGAGCTCTATAACTGGCCCTTTAATTGAGGTCGCTCTAGACGAACCTAAAATTTTTCACCATCGCTAGGAGCACACAGTTGGAAATCAGAGTTCAGCAATTGCAAGTTGCAGACATCTTTGGTCAAGACTCTCTTCATATCTCAAAGCATCTATAAAGCAATGTCCGAAATCCCAGAAAACTCCAACGTCTCCATCTTCAGCAAGAACGAAAAGAAGGCCAGAGAAGCCATCAGCAAGCTTGGCTTGAAGCAAGTGCCAGGTATTTCCCGTGTCACTTTCAGAAAGAAGAACAACCAAATCTATGCAATTGAGAAGCCAGAGGTTTACAGATCGCACGGTGGTAACTTCGTCGTTTTCGGTGAAGCCAAGGTAGACGACTTCCCTCAGAGATTGGCTAAGGCTCAACAGGAAGCTCAGCTCGCCGGCCCAGGTGTTGCTGCTGCCGGCGCTGACGCCGTCTCTAAGGACCCTCAATCTATCCAGGCTGACATGGAGGCTGCCGCCAGAGCCAACGAGAGCAAAGTCTCCGAAGTTCAGGAAGAATCTGGTCCAGTGGACGAGACTGGCTTGAACCAGGACGACATTGAATTGGTCATGCAGCAAGCCAATGTCTCCAGAGAAAAGGCTGCCAAGGCCCTTCACGACAACAACTCTGACATTGTCAACGCCATCATGTCCTTCTCTTAAGTAACTAACACTACGTTTATGTAACTTTCTTTGAAGGCTCTTGCCCGACTGTTTCCAGCTTCTTTTTCTCATCGCTGTCGTAACGCCAGCCGCACAGTGGACACACATATTGCAGTCGTGTACCTGCAATGCTGTAACTCCCTGTGTGCTTCCCACAGCTGCCGCAAACTGTGGGCTTCACTTGTGACTCCAGTTTAAGATCCCCACCTGAAATCACATCTAGAACTTTGTCAAACCACTTTTCCCTCTGAGCCTGAGAGTCTTCCGTATTTTCATGTTTTTGAAAGCTCTCTAACTCTTTCTGTAGCGCTCCTAGTTCTTCGTACTTGGTCTTCATCTCTTCATCCATCAAAGTCATGGCATCCTCTGCTTGATGTTCACCCGAAGAAAACCGCTGAATCAGGGAATTGGTGGAGTAGAAGTGTGTCTTCTGCTTCAAGGCCTCTAGCTTCTCTTGATGTTGAGCCCTGAGTCGGGTCAGGCGGCTTACTGTTCTCTGCGTTGAGAACTCAAACCATCTATTAAGGGTCCATTTGAGTAAAATGAACATGACAATGGAAACAATGATCGAAATCAGTATAAAGTGTTTGTCTTCAAGCTGTACATAGAATATTGCATTGACAAGAGCCAATGCGCTTGTTCCATGTAAATTACAGCGTCTGTGCCATCTGGCTTTCGTGGCATCCTTTCTTTTCAACAACTGGTCAAGCTGATGAATCTTGGATGTAATAGTTGCTAAGTCTTGGGTATACTGCTTTATGAGGGTCTCTTGAGACTGGCGTTGAAAAATGCCCTTCACAGTCCTTAGCATTTTGCCTTCTTCGCTTTCTCTCTTTGTCTGTCATTAAAGCTGAACTTGACTTTTCTTGAATTCACTAAACTTAAGTCCAACAAGTGATGCCCGCCGCAGAAATATCAGTATCAAAACTCAAGGCTCTATTTCAGAATGACGGTACAGTAGCAGTAGTGACTCCATTGGGAAATACACTCTTAGAAATACAAGGTGAGCTCGAGTTTCCTTCCGAACCGCCACAGGCTCATGAAGATGATAAATTTACGCGGTATCATGACGAAGACATAGTCAGGTTCGGTCTACTCTCACTAGACAAAGAATCAAAGAAGGCCACCATGTTTGTTGGCGACAAACAAAGGCTCCTCGGTACCGTAGTCAAATTAGACACGCCTCTGGGGCTACTTCACTTCGATCATGACCTGGGGACAGTCGATTTGCAGGATATTATAAGGTATAAAATTATATTTAAGGATAGGCCTCTTCCAATTATGTAGTTAAGATATTTGAGTGCTCTTGAAAGGTTTAGAAGTTCTCTTTTGTAGACCAACCTGTCTTGAGATTGTACTTACTCATTTGCCAATCCTCAATGACAGGGAAAGGGTGTGCTTCAGTATTGAACACTACTTTTGTCAAGTCAACATCATCCTGGAAAAGTAAGTGGAGGTATTTTAGGGTTTCTGCTAGCCAGAAGCTTTCGAGATTATCTGCTTTAGTTGGCGGGTCCGCCAGGACGTTTGAAATGCACGTGTATGGACATTCATCGTCAGCCTCAGCACACTTTACAGATGAATGTTTCTTAAAAGACTGGAAAATTTCCCAGCCCCAGTCGCGGTATTTTTGATCTTTTGTGATATGGTATAGGAACATTATCGACTCCACGGTCTCCGGTCTCTGTAAATTATGGGAGTCAGCAGGCTTTACATAGAAGTCGCCACTAGCTGATTGCCACCAGTCAGCGGTGCTCCCCATGTACTTATCGTTGAACACCACTATTTCAGGTGCTAGCCCAGACGATATTTGGTGGTACATCTGATAACATGTGTTTGTCAATTCTTGTGCCAATTCCCAGTCCTCGGCTCTTTTTGAGTCCCAGAAGGGCTTTTTCTGAGCAACTGAGATGGGCAGACCCTCAGTAGCCCCCATAGCTAGAAGTCCGCCCATGAAACACACGAGGTGATCCATTTTTGAGGATAAGGGGCCATCCAAACCCCTCTCCTTTTCACCAATGTAGACTAACCCGTTTGGGAAGGATTTAGACACCAAGTTGCGTTTCACACCCTCCATCGACTCCCTATAAAGGTCGTAATACAACGATTCCCGGGTTTGAAGGTACTGCTTGAGCAAATATTCGTAAAAAGAGTCTCCACGAGAACCAAGCCTGATATTGTTTCCACGAAATTTGCCGGTGTCTGGGTAAGTATAGATCGGTACCAAGCCTTTGTAGTCTTGGATCAAGCTGTTTTCATCGTAGAGTGGCTTGTAGACCTTTTCAACAATGTTCCAATACTTTTCATCACCTGTGATGGCGCTCAGGTACTTGAATTCTAATTGTAGAGTGGTAAACTCCGCTGTAGAAGATGCCCCATCATCGACATGATTTCTTTGAGATGCTCCAGAGCGTAGGTTGACGCTTGAGTAAGGGATACCCGTATCGGTTTTGAACGCGGGTAACAAGCGATCAGCGAGGTCCTTGGCCTTGTTCAGGTATACGCTTGAGTTTCCGACCTGAAGGGCATCAGAGAGATAGTGAGCGGACAAAAGCCCGCCAAGCATACGAATGGTCGTTTCGAAGAGTGAGACGCTTGCATCAATGTCGTAGTCCAGCCGCACGTCTACCCAATTCTCAACCCGTGAGATCTCGCGCTCTAAGCGATTCTTGTTCTCAATGCTTTCACTGGCATTGTACATAATCATCATTGTGTCGATAGAGTCCACAATGATCCATCCTAGTGGTTTAGAGACTGATCCGTACATGTTGGAATTCTCCTTGGACATTGGCTTATACACATCTGCATCCCATCCGTGATTCACATAATCTCCCCATGTCTGCAAAAATGCCTTCTCAACCTCAGCTCTTCTAAATGATGGTGAACTGGATTGGTCCCTATTCAAGGCAAAATATGCGATTGCCACTACAATTAGGCTTAGTGCACCTTTGAACAAAACCATTGAATTGCTAAGTTCTTGCAAATCGCACTATGGTAAAACAGTTTTCAAATATTTTGAGCCAATTGCAAAGTAAGTTTTGACAGCGAGGGATCTTTGCTTAATCGAGAACCGTAAAAGTTGCTCAGCGGTTGCACACCCTTCAGTTGTTCTATTCTATTTTCCATATAGCTACATATTTTTCAGCTACGAAATTGAATGACTTGGAAACTAAATATCTACCCTGACATGAAGAAGTAGGCATGAAGACACCAATGATTTCCACCATTGTGGGAGAATCGATCCCACCTAACACAAAGCATGCGGTGTCTGTATGCTTACCGACTTGGAAGTCGACAATCGGGTACGAAGAAGGGGATCCTGAAGTTGTGAATAGCATGCAAACAGGGTATCCACGGTTTTTCATTCATAAGTCCATTAAACAGCTGTGCGATAGTCTCGCTGCAAAGTTTGCGAAGGATGAGGAGACATGCTTAGTATTTCCAAGCTACCAGACTGCCAAGAGATGCAGAGAGTATGTAAAGGTGAAGTCTGAGGGGAGCCCTCGCATACGAATCTTGCAGCTTGCCACGCCGCCCCCTGCCTCCGAAGAAGAACAAGCCTGGAGGCACGAATGCAAGATCGCCGTTGTATTTGCACCTAAAATCTGCTATTCATTGCTTAAGCAGTACTGGCAGCACACTGGCGAGATTGTGAGTAGTAGAATGGCAGAGTATGTATTGCAAGAGCTGGCGGAAGTTGAAAAGCGTGAGATAAGCCGGAAAAATCCGGCACCCATCACTAGTAGTGTCCCAGCCAATGCTGACAGGGAGGGAACGGAGGCAGATATTAAGGACGAGGAAGATTTCATTGAGAAACGTTTCGGCAGAAACCTGGATTTCTCTTACGCGGACAAAGCCAAGCTCTTAATCAAGAGAAGAATTGCACGCAAGGTTGTTGATGTAGAAGAGGATGAAACGACACAAATGCAGGACCTCACTATAGAGTCTACTGTCGACCAGGAAAGAGTTCCATTAACTGCAGATGACTCAAGCGTACCTGCGGAGCCAATTCATCAGGAGAGTTCCGGAGTAGCTGTTGCGCTTGTGGAGGAGAGGATCAATACAAACGCCGAACGAGATGTCTTTTTGTTCCCGAGTGGCATGGCTTCTATTTTCACTGCTCATAGGCTGCTATTATCGCTTGATGCAAAAAGGGTCCTGCGTAGACAATCCGCGACAAACGAGCGCAGCGGAAGTGCTTACACTTCGCCTGCCGCAGGGTCTGCTGATGTGGTAGGATACGGGCCACCTTACAAGAAAACCGTCATGTTCGGATTCCCCTATACTGATACTTTGTCCATATTAAGAAAATTCAATCATACGCACTTTTTAGGTGACGGAGATGAGAAATCTATGGAGCAGCTCAAGGAGATTTTACACTCAGGTGAACAGATTTTGGCTGTTTTTATGGAAGCTCCTTCGAATCCTTTACTGAAAATGGGGAATCTGATTGAGCTTCGTGAATTGGCAGACGCCTATGGTTTTTACGTCGTCATAGATGAAACTGCTGGCGGATTTGTTAACATCGACGTCCTACCACATGCAGACATGGTGTGCTCATCGCTGACTAAGATTTTTAGTGGCGACTCCAACGTCATGGCTGGTTCTTTGGTGTTGAATCGCAAATCACCACTGTACTCCTTTGCACAGCAGTTTTTTCACGATGGCGAATTCGAAGATCTTCTTTGGTGCGAAGATGTGATATACCTCGAACGAAACTCGCGCGACTTTGTAACGAGGACGCTAACCGTGAACAAGAATACCGCGCAATTGCTGGAAGAAGTGCTCATTCCACAAGAAAAAAAGCTCTTCAAAAAGATATTCTACCCTAGCCTTACTTCACCCGAAACCAAACGAAATTACGATGCCATCTTGTGTCCTAAGGGCGGTTACGGCGGCTTGTTCTCGTTGACATTCTACAACGAAAAACAAGCGCGCGTTTTTTTTGACACCCTGGAGTTGTGTAAGGGCCCTTCTCTTGGTACTAATTTCACTTTAGCATGCCCATACGCAATTCTGGCACACTACACGGAGCTGGAAGAGGTTGCCAAGTTCGGAGTGGAACGTTCGCTGGTGAGGGTCAGTGTGGGCTTAGAGAGTCCACAGGTACTAAACGCTGTCTTCTCGCGTGCCATCGCAGAAGCACTCAAAGTTCAGTAGCAGCCGATCGGTGTGTTTGTGACGAGACTATCGCCTAATATATGTATTGACCAGTACGTGCAGAATATATATACAATCTGTCATTAAGTGGAGGATTGAGCGTGAAAAGACGGGGTTAGCTGTACCTAAATGCAGAATACACCCGCCTAAAGGGAAGAGTCTCCTTCAGGTTCTTATTCTTACTTCAATTCCACTGGTTTTTCGCCCCTGGCGAAACGTGGGTTTCTTGGATCGTTGATGAACTCGGAAGTTTGAGCAGACGCGCTAGCGGCTTTGCCGACACCCCAGTACACAACGGCCCCGCCCACAAAGAAGGGCCAGTAAGGCTTGAGAATAGGAGTTGGAAATCTCTTGAACATTCCTAGCAGATAACGGTGAAATTGAGCTTGCCTTCAATTGATCCAGCGCACTGACTACTCAAGGAGTTTTGTAGTTATGGTTGGGAAGGAAAATTTTAGGAGAACGTGCAGTTGTGCAAAGTGATATACGTTCATAGCGATTGGAATTGAATTTGAAGCGGTGATTGGATCGTCACTAATGATTTGAACTATTTAACAATAATTCGCTTTGTTGAAGCTACGCGATCGGGGAGAGACTTGCCACCATCCAGAATTGTTTGTAAGGACGTGTATTCGACAGTATGCTTTTTTTCCTTTAGAATTCATACTACTTTTGACGATTTTTTTAAGTTTAAGGGCTGTACTTCTGACGTACTATGTGACTTCTACTGATAGCGAGCATCTTTTTTTTATCTATGATAGCCGCCGACTCTTTCCCATCTTGATATCACTGTTTTTAATCACGGGGAAAAATAGATGGTTCTTGGAACTGCTTTGATCGTGCTAACCCCCTTACTAGCAAACCTTCCGTTCTAATGACTGGCTACAGGGGCTCGGAAATTGCAGTCGTAAATGGCTTCCCCGTGCTTATCATAAACACGTTGATATCATTTCAAACGTGATAGATTACAGTAATCCTGGCACGTGATGAATATACTTAAGGCTGGGCCCTGTCAATTGGGTTGTTGAAAGGCGGGGAACCAACCGGTGTCTCCAATGTGCAGGGGTTGTCTGCGCTGTAAATTATGTGCCACATGTCTCTCGAAGTGTCGTTTGCCGCCTCACTTATTGTTCATGTCTCGGATTGGGAATACTGGGCCGACGCAATCACGAGTCACGTGACTGGGCGGGCATTGCCGAATGCGATTCTACTGGCACCTCGGGGAGCTCCGACAATTCATGGGATCAAAACTATAAAAGCTAGAAGGCACATCCAGGTTGTAGTTTGGGCCTGTCTTGATCCAACTCTACCATCTCTGTTACGATCGACCCTGAACTTCCCGATTATGCAGTATTTTTCCCACGACCAAGCATCCGATTTTCTGTCTACTGTCACATCCAAGCACCTGGCTGTGGATGTTGTAGGCCGCAAGCTCGGCGGATCCGTTGTCAGCTGCTCCGATGAGTGGTTTGCAGAAGCCAAAAATTTGCTGGAGCCAACCGCACCTATCAGAGATGCCACCAGATTCGTGCACGCTGGTGCGTGGTATGACGGGTGGGAGACCCGTCGTCACAATGAGAACGAATACGACTGGGTTATCCTGAAAATGGGCGTTGCTGCAGCTCATATAGTTGGCTGCGAGGTAGACACCGCATTTTTCAACGGTAACCACGCCCCTGCCATTTCCGTGGAGGCTTTGTATTCAACATCTAGCGAAGAGCCCCTAGAATCCGATGACGGTTGGGATGAAGTTATCTCCAAAACAGAGTGTGGTCCATCTCAAAAACAATTTATGCTTCGCGACACTGCCACTGAGAAGAGTTATACCCACATCAAGCTGAAAATGTACCCTGATGGTGGAATTGCAAGATTCAGACTTTACGGCCGCGTGGTGCCCCCCAAGTCCGTTACCGCTGCCGCATGCTCGGATGAAGCGATCGACTTGGCGTCAGCATGCAACGGTGGTGTCGCTCTACGTGTCTCCGATCAGCATTTCGGGTCAGCAGACAATCTTCTATTGCCTGGCCGTGGACACGACATGTCTGATGGCTGGGAAACTACACGTTCTCGTGCCCCCGGTCATGTGGACTGGGCTATCGTGCAGCTTGGTAAGCGTACTTCCAAAATCACTTCTGTTATAGTTGACACTGCCCACTTCAGAGGAAACTTTCCTCAGTATATCACAGTTCATGGCATCGACTCAACTTCTATGCTCCCTCCTGCACATGACGACCCTAAGTGGTTCACGTTGGTCGATAAATCAAAGACAGGTCCTGATGCAGAGCACGTTTACGAGCTAAGCGACCCTAACCAAAATGTCACGCACGTCAAGCTAACTATCATACCCGATGGCGGTGTCAAGCGCATTCGCGTTTTTGGTATATAATAAAAGGGTTCTAAACGTTTTTGTAGAAACCGCCACAAAAAACTAGAACCCTGATCCATTTCTTTGAAGCTACACAGTTGTCAAGATATCTCGCATAGTGGCTTTAATGATGGTGAACAATAACTTTCATACGCTAATTTTAATAAGTAATGTAATTACTGGACAAACTAAAAGTTAACATATAGTTTACCAATGTTAAAAATTGAAGAAAGATCAAATACCTGCCCAAATCTCAATTGCTGTCGATGTCGAAGGTGTACGATCTGATCCATCAAAGGGCGGATGTGGCTGATGTGATATCTACGCTGAAAACGTGTGACCTCATCGATACGCGTCGATTTGTCGAAGAATTTGATATTCTTTCCTCCAGGAACCCATATTATGCGAAGAGATTAGTAAAAGCTCTAACAGACAACTCGCACCTTCTTGACAGCGACGGTGATCAGGGCCCGAGGATCGTACCTTGGAATTCTAAATCAGGCGTTGTTGAGTTGAGTGACTGGGCTTTTGAACAGTATGTTCAATTGCTCCCTCTCTCATCACCCTCGCCAACTTTTACAGACATTATACGGTACAGATTCAGTAGTGACGTTGCTGTAGACGTCCAGGAGCAACCTTATTTATTATGCGCTTCGGGCACAACAGGGTTTAGAACTTGGGAGGCCGCACTCTATCTAGCAGAATACCTGGTCCAGAATCAGGAATACTACGCGCAGGACCGCTTCTCCCGCATTTTGGAGCTTGGAGCTGGAACGGGACTGGTCAGCTTGGTATGGTCTCAGCTCTTCCAAGCAACTATGAAAGAGTTGTACGTCACAGACGGGGACTCGACTTTGGTCGAACAAGCCATAAGGTACAATTTTCAACTAAATAACGTTACGGCCGCCCCGGCCAATACGCTTGACTGCCAGTACAAATTTCAGCGTCTTTGGTGGGGTGAGGATGTTGTTCCAGACGTAGACATTGTCTTGGCAGCAGACGTTACTTATGACGCTTCCGTGGTGCCCAGCTTAGTGAATTGCATTGTAGCTTCCCTGAAGCAAGGCGCACACCATGCACTTATCGCTGCAACAGTGCGCAATGAAAATACCACAATGCTATTCGAGCGGGAATGCGAGGATCGCAACGTCTTATGGTCAATTACTAGCTGCAAGGAAGGAGAAATCGCGCCTATACGCATTTATCTATTGAGGTTGCCCTCCCAAGAACTGTAGCCGGCAAATCGAACCACCCCACAGGTGCAGCGGAAATTCATGAGCTTTTCACCTTACAAAGCTTAGGTTTTTGATGGTCGATCTTTCGGAGATGCGAAACCTCCGTCTGTTGTTTTTTGGCAGTCACACCACACAACTCGATGCCTAAACGAGTATTCGATAAGATTCAAGTTTATACACATATTAGCAAGGCTACTATTTCTTGGACAACTAATTCTTTCAAAGGTCAGTACTCGCTACCCAAACTCAAGACTGACATAGTCATATTTGCGTATTCACTTTAGACACAGCATGGCACTACACAACTACATCTACTTGAAGCATAAGTCACATGATCCAGAATGTCATACGCTCATAGCACGAGAACACGACAGCCGGCCAATCCCATTGGACAAGTCCCAACTCCTGAGGGTGAAGACAGAGTCCCAGGCCTCGGGTTTGACACCGGAAGCCCCTGTCACTTCTGTTCTTCCTTCTCGAGAGGCCGCCAAGCCCGTGAAAGAAGGCTGCTGTGGCGATTGCCAGGGCAATTGCCATAAGACCAATGACTGGTAGGAGGTACGCCACATCACGTCACATTGGCCCTCTCCCTTGTATATTTATTTTCTACAATTTCATCCGCATTCGTTACCAATTTGACCTTTTTTCATTTAACACAGCGCAGGAAGCTATTAATCACCAAACGACATCGGATGCAGGAAAATTCAAGACCTCACAAACAAACGAAAGGCGCGGCCGCTGCCACTGCCGCCTAAGTCCTTTGACAATCCTAGCTCTACATTTAACTACCAAGAACAAAGTACAAATACGTTTCAGTTAATTGTGGTCACCCTCTGACACCCGTGGTCTCATGTGAGAAATCCTCCTGGGTTCTTAATGGTTGACTGGGTTTTTTCTCCCCACGCGCTTATCACGGCTTGAATCAAGTATACTTAGAACAGCCTCTTCCAACAAAGAAATTAGAACAATTTCTCGGCGTTTTCAGAAAACCGCTCCGCTTGCTCGTCGTACTGTCTATAGCGGTGGATTACTTTTGGACAAAGTTAATACTTTTTTAAAAACCAAAATAAGAGCCATTTCAACAAGTTAACGTAGTATCATTCCTCTCGCCTTTTATACATTTTTCTGTCCATCTCGGTCTAAAATTTTTTACACATAGAAAATTTGAAAAAAAATTATTAGGAGCTCAGGGCTGGCTACAAGCGGTTACTTGGCAAAATACGGGAAAGCAGCGGAAGAAGGAGACGCAGGAAGGTCTCTAAATGAGTAATTTGGCAGAGAAAGCACAACTATAGGATTCCACAACAAATACTGGCAGTACCATCATTACGCTAGGGCGGTTTTAAGGGTTGGAAACTGTATTTTCTCGCCTCTACTATTATTACCAAGGATTACTTCCGGTGGTTGGGAAAAAAACACAGTTCAGGTCACGTGAACGCGCTGCTTTTTAAGCAGATAAGATTCAGTGAGAGAGATTGGTAATTACAGGTGGAAGAAATAATGGAAGCAAAAGTAGTGGAAGATACAGCGCAGCAGGCTGCGCTGGCAATGGAATCCGAGACAAGCTCCGGCTCAAAGGATGCTACTACGCAGTATATCAACGTTTCCGGGACATCGAGCAGGTCGTCACCAACGATATCACCTCCAGTAATAGGTCAGAAGGCAAGTACTCCAGCTACGATGCCTATTCCCAAGAAGTCTAGGACCATCAAAACAGATAGGCCTCGTCCTTTTCTGTGCTCCATCTGCACACGAGGTTTCGCGCGGCAAGAGCATCTCAAACGTCACCAACGGGCCCATACGAACGAAAAGCCGTTTCTATGTGCGTTCTGCGGTCGCTGTTTCGCGCGGCGCGACCTGGTACTGCGACACCAACAGAAGCTACATTCTACTCTTGCAGACTCGGGGCCCGAGGAAGTGGCGGTGAATCGGGATTCCAAAAGTCACCTCAACGAGCGTCACATCATCACTATTTCGGGGAACAAGCAGACGATGCTCCCGATGCTGGGCAGTGCAGCAGGTTCTGGGGCTGCTCTTGCATCACTTCCGAAGGAACAAGTGGTGCAAAGTCAACAGCCGCAGCGGCCACAGCAACAGCAAATGAGACCAGAATCCTTCGAGCAGGGAAAAAAGCAAGAACAATCCAAGGGTCCGCTTTTGCAGTCTAGTACCACCTTCTTGCCTGAGCACGAAGCTGAAGAACGCCATCATAAACGGAAGCGCCACGCTTCCTTTTCTGCCTCAAGTTCCATAACCTACACTCAAGCGAAAGATGCGCCGGGTATCATAGAGCATGAGATACCGGATATCCCGCATCAAGTTGGCTTCTCCACGCCGCAACTTTCAGCTCAAGAACTGGTCGAGAAGGCCCTGGAAAGTGGCTTTAACCTCGAACTTCTGCCTTTCCCTCCGCCATTGGAGCTTCCAGAGGCTGTTCGGGGCTCTGCACTTAACCAGCAGCCACAGCAGTCGAATAATATGCAAGAGAAGCGCTCCGCTCACCCAGAGCAGGAAGAAGCTCAGTATACAAATGACATTCGCTCTGTTCTTACTGCCGAAGCTCCACTTCTTTCTGACTATTTGCAGATGGGTTCTTCTGTTGGAGGGTGGGGAGGGTTTGTCAGTTCTTATCCTACCGACTCGAATCTGGACTATTTCAATTATGATACCCCACCAGATACTATAAAAGCCATGCAATCATCTCATAACGGTTCTGGTGTCCCGCAAATAACCTCCCCGCAACACGAGGGAAGCACCAAAGAGCACAGCAACGAAGAACATTGGCTGGCAGAGTTCATTAATACCCATGTGGATGGTAAGTTTAAGGTGGATGTTAACGATTTTAATGAAATTGGTTTCCCTTATTCTACGTCCGAAACAACTACAACAGACTCCACTCCGTACGCTGCAAATAGCAGTGCTACCCCTCGACCCAATACGAATGAGAATTCTAATTTCACTCCGAGCACAGCGTTTTTGGAGCCATTAACGAAGAATGAGCCCACTGGCATACCATCAACTATTAATTCGATCCCAAGCGCTACTTTAAGCAAAACGCATCACAAGAAAAGTGACATACCGTTTTTTTTCAAGTCTAGACAAATTGACTTATTTAAGAAGATTATGGAAACCCAAAGCGAATTTAGTTCCCCTTTAAAAAGTGAGGGCATTCTGCCAAAGGCTCCAAAGAAAAAGGGTTCAAGGTTACATTTTTTCACACCCGATCTTCGCAATCATATCCTGGAAGCCAACAACCTAAAGTCAGACCAATTCCCTACTCTACATGAGTTGAATACTTATGTTAATCTCTATCAGGATGAGTTTCACGCATATTTCGGCTTCATTCACCTTCATTCTATCCGTCCATCACCTGAAATCTATCCTTTTCTTCTTTCTATTGCTATGATTGGAGCCCTTTATGGCTTTCACTCATCGCACGCAATGCTGCTGTTTAACATATGCCGTTTCCGCAAGAGAGAGTTTTTGGAAAAAACGAAGGGTCATCTTGAAAAAACTCCCCTGTGGGTTATTCAGGGTATGGTTCTACTGATCTTTGTTGGAATTTTCAACAATGATGTTTCTTTCACCCTCATAATGAGTACCCAGATTAGGTCACTAATCGAACTGATCAAGATTAACCAATTGAATGTACCTTTAGAAACTCTAATAAACCCACCCATCAAGAGCGATCATATTTTGGACTATCAAGATGATCCCCAGCTCTTGGAGCAAAAGAGACAAGAGTACAATACAGAAGAGCAAATCGAGCGTAATTATGACTACTTCATTCTTGCACAATCAAGAATACGCACGTGTCATACTATACTGCTTATATCAAACCTATTCAATTGCTTGGTAGGCCTTGATTGTTGTTTCCACTCGATTGATGTAAAATGCGGCGTTCCTTGTTACCGTGAAGACCTTTATTTTTGTGAGAATCCTCAAGAATGGGCACGACTTTTGAAAGGTTACCATATTACTCTTGACTCTAAGTTTTCTCTAATTGATTTATCAAACGGAGGTGAAAGCTACAAAAGTTGTCTGATATATCTCACAAATGGTTATCAATTTTTCTATGACAATAAAAAGGTGTCTTTCAAGACTTTATTATCCCTCTTGATTTCAATTCATGAGAAGATTTTTATTGAAGGACATCATTTGCGCCACGAAACCAATGACCACATCCTAGACGTGAAATGGCGGATGAATTCGCGACCTATTATTGAATCTCTATTGAAGAATTGGGAGGCTCTCTACATCAAAAATGGTGGTGTTATAATAGCAAACGAGGGAAACATTGCCTTTATCAATTCCAACCCCTCACTTCGGCTCATTATTCCCTTGTTAAATTTTGCGAAGATCCGGAAGTGTCTCATGCTAACTGAAGTAATGAAAAACATCTGGTTCAAAGACTGGGAAGGTATGAATGAGTGCCTGGAAAAATACCGCGATTGGGAGTCGTTAAGGGAAGCTACTGATTACGCTTTGAATATAGTCAAGTTCTGGCTCGATACGGTGTTTATCGTCAAGGACGCGGAAAAGACTTCCATTAGAACTCCTATTTTCTCGATCACTTGCATTTTTTCATCTATACTGATTGTAGCAGAGTATCTCAAAAGGGTAGAGATTTGGGCGAAAAACTATCGCGCGGTCGAGGGAACGGGCTTCTTGAAAGCCGTAGACAGAACTCTATGGCTGAAGTCTGAGAGAATATTAAAGAAAGTCGAGGAACACCTACTTCCAAAAGGCTATAACAAAGAATCGTATGCAGAGTTCTTACGATTGCAGGCTAATGGAGCGTTAGACGTGGAAGTTCTAGATGACAATCTGGCACAGAGGGCTATGGATCCGAACACCGATATTCAGCAGACTGTGAATGTCGTATTAAAGGCTAGGCTGTCGTCTCGGTCTTTATATCTTGGAGTACGGATATTGGGAGATGCTCCTATTTGGCCTATAGCTCTGCTATTTGCTCATGCATTACAATCGCGAGCCATATTCAATCTGGCCAACTTCCCCTTTGATCTCAATAGGTAAATATAATATCTTGCGGCGGAGGAGACTAGCGGCGAAATACTTGGACAAGGGAATCTTATATTCAACTTTACTTAAGATATTCGTCAATAGAAGGATGGTGTACATTATGGATAAGCTTATTGATTTTGAACTCTTCGAATACTGCATGCCTCATGTACGAAGCGATTGTTCCATAAAGAAAGATATAATTTAAAAAAAATAGAAAATAAATAGAATCTACGATGAGGCCGCTCAAACTTGAAGCTTTCGAATTTAAGGCAAAGCTCAAACAAGGTATCAACTGCCCCAGGGTCCAGGTTATTTAGCTGCCATCATATAATACCACAGCTGGAAGATTTTGAACTTACAACGTTACACGCGATTTGTTTTGCCCATCAAAACACAAGTTAAGAAGTTTACTGGTATGACGACGGGATTGCGCGCAATTCAAGCCGAAACCAGAAAGCTTGATGGGAGAGCTCTCTTCGAGAGTATCGGGTGTCCTACAAAGATTGTGGCCCCAATGGTAGACCAATCAGAGTTGGCTTGGAGGATTTTGTCACGAAGATACGGTGCTACTTTGGCATATACGCCCATGTTCCATGCCAAAATGTTTGCAACTTCCGAGAAGTACCGAAGAGACATGTGGAGCGAGCTGGATGGATCAGTCGATATTGATCGTCCTCTTGTTGTACAATTTTGTGCAAATGATCCTCAGTATCTTCTAGAAGCCGCAAGATTGGTTCAAGATAAATGCGATGCCGTCGACTTGAATTTAGGCTGTCCACAAGGGATCGCAAAAAAGGGGCACTACGGGTCTTTCTTGATGGAAAATTGGGATTTAATCAGAACGCTAATACGCACACTTCACGATAACCTCGATGTGCCAGTGACAGCAAAGATACGTGTATTTCCAGAGCGAGAGAAAACTTTAGAGTACGCTAAAATGATTCTTGACGCTGGTGCACAGTTTTTGACTGTCCATGGAAGACTGCGAGAGCAGAAGGGGCAAAAAACCGGTCTCGCTGACTGGGAGATTATTAAATATTTGAGAGAAAACTTACCAAAGGAAACAGTTTTCTTTGCTAACGGTAATATTCTCTACCCCGAGGACATTGCCAGATGTATGAATGAAATTCATTGTGATGCTGTGATGAGCGCAGAAGGCAATTTATACAACCCAGGTGTCTTCAACACTGAAGATATTGACAATATAGATAAGACGTTCCCGAGAGTAGACAAGCTTCTAAGAGAATACTTCGAGATAGTCAGAAGTTGCAAGGGCTCGCACGCATCAAAAATTGCAATGAAGTCACACTTCTTCAAAATTTTAAGGCCATTTTTACCCCAGCACACGGATATCAGGTCGAGCCTGGCTAGCATGTCTGCCAAGTCCTCTTTTGAGGAGTGGGAAGATAATGTGGTCAGAAAAGTTGAAGAAACGGTCGAAAATTTATACACTCAGGAGGATATAAAAGAGAGAGATGTCGTAGCGTCTGGAGATTTGGAGCTATGGGGTGGAGCTTACAAGACAGTACCTTACTGGAGGTGTCAGCCATATTTCAGGCCCGTTAATGGCGTTACAGGGGATAAAAGAGTTGTTCAAAGCTTGAAGGTTACCAAAGAATTGAAGGAACAATCAGATGCACCACAATCTGTATCAAGTGTAAGCAGCACGAAGAGAAAAGCAGAAGAGGAACTAACATCAACAACTGAAAAGGAGATAAAGACCTGAGCCTCACACAAGTACGATATATAGTGATTGCCAAGATTCTTTAACAAAATACGTTTTTTTTAGCCTCGTGACCAAAGTTGTTAAGCAATCTTGACTTGACTTCAAGCTCAACCAAGAGGGGCAACAGTTCACTGAATCTAGGCCAGTAAACATGCCAAACTACTTTGAGTCCCCAACAGTTGACTCAGCATTATCATGCCCGATTGAGTTCCCACAGTTTGTACGTTTTCCCGCTACTCAGCCTCCAGATCCTCTCCAAAGGTTTATCAATTATTATGACTTGGTGAAGCATGCAGAAAACGGCTATTTCAAAGAGACAGACCGGTCACCCTTCGTTTTGGAGTACTCTAAAGAACATTCTGATGAGCTCGCGAACACCTCCAACGTAATGCCCACCGCCACGCAGGAGCCTGTATACAAAACAGATCGCAATTACTCGACTTTGATATATTACATGCTAACACCAGATGCGCCTGTTTCAAAGTTCATTATGAACACGAGTCGTACAATTCATATTTTGCAGCGTGGTAAGGGCCAATTTGTATTGATATATCCAGACGGCCAGCTAAAGTCTTTCAAGGTTGGATTTGATTACGCGAATGGCGAGGTTTCGCAATGGGTGATTCCAGGCGGCATTTGGAAGGCAAGCTTTTTACTATCGAATGAAGAGTTTGACAACGGCTTTTTGATTAGTGAAGTCGTCGTGCCGGGGTTCGAGTACCCAGACTATAAGCCCTTAGCTTCTTATGAAGAGTTAGTCAAATTAGTGGGCGAAGAACAGGCAACAAACTTGAAGCCGCTGGTTTGATGAAATCGAAGAACGCGATGAGTGAAATAAATTCGGTGTAGGTCCAGCTATGTTAACCGACGATCCCCAGATCACATGATAATGGCTCGTTTGAAATGGTTTTTAGGGGGGAACACGATGATATTATTAAACAACTACTTTGCGTACTGTCCTTGAAACAAAAAACGATGGAGAGCCCGAATGATGAAGAAGTCCAACCTTTGTTGGGTCCTCAAAGGACACGCGGAGACTCTGTAACGTCTTTTATAGCCAGGGGTAGAAGTAACACCATAAAAAGTTTCAAGGCCGGTATTAATACGGTGCAAAAGCATCGGGCGGGCTTTCTGACATTATTTGTGGCAAGCATAATGCTATATATGGGGTTTACACTCGTATTCTTGCCCCGTACGTCACTCTCAAGAGACTTTAGGCGCCTGAATTTCACTCGCATGACTAAAGCTGAGACATTTAGGTTATATTCACAGACTTTACAGCGAGAAAATCTTGCGAAAGAACATCTACGAAATTATACCTCGCAGGAGCATTTGACCGGTGCCAAAAGCGCTTTAGATTATACAGTGAATCAGCTTGAAAATCTAGGATTTTCGCCCAAACTGGAGAAGTACTATCCGTGGCTCAATACTCCGGTGGACGCCGGAATGTCTCTCCACATATCAGGGAAGACTACTTTTGAATCTAGCATGATTGAGGACGCCCTTGAAGAGGACCCTTCGAGTTCAAACTCGCAAGCAGTTCATGCGTTTCATGGCTACTCGGCAAATGGAGACGTCAAGGCAAGATTTGTGTACTGCGGCAATGGAACACTCGAAGACTATGAGTACCTAAGGCAGAATGGCATAGAACTTAAAGACATGATTCACATTATTAGGTATGATACAATGTTTAGAGGGCTCAAAGTAAAGAATGCGGAAAAAAATGGCGCAATTGCGGTGGTGTTGTACACGGACTCTTACGAAGATGGAAATGTTACTGTGGCTAAAGGATTCAAGGCTTATCCGTATGGCCCAGCCCGGAATCCAAGCGGGTTTCAGCGAGGATCGGTGGAGTACTTTACAGAGGCCCCTGGCGATCCGACTACTCCCGGCTATGCATCTAAATCTCCTAACACTAAAAGAGTCTCACCGGTGGGAAGGATACCAGGAATACCTTCCATACCAATGAGTGAACGCGATATTGGGAAAGTTTTACCTTACCTAAATCAAAGAGGTTGCTCTTTTGGTCACAAAGGAAATGTCAAAGACTTCGAGTATTACAGCGGCCCTTCTGACTCAGAAGTATTACTTAGAGTCTTTAATAAGCAAAATTATGATATCCAGGAGATAACTAACGTTGTTGTTGAAATCCCAGGAATCCTGGGCGGCAGTGCGGTGGTAATTGGCAATCATCGCGACTCTTGGACTGTGGGTGGCGCAGGAGATCCTAATAGTGGTAGCAGCATACTGCTGGAGATTGCAAGGGGCTTCAGCAAGCTCTTGAAGAAAGGTTGGAAGCCGCTTAGAACTATCAAGCTTATCAGTTGGGACGGTGAAGAACCGGCGATGTTGGGATCCACCGAATACGGGGAGGATAAATCTAAGCATCTGCAGAAGCAAGTCCTGGCCTATTTCAACCTGGATACTGCTATATCTGGTAGCGAGTTCCGATGCGACTCAAACCCACTACTGTCAAGTATCTTGAAAAAGGCAGCTTCTCTAACTCCGTTTTCAGGGAAGCATGACACCTCGCTTCTTGATATATGGAACGAGAAGACAGCTGGTAAGATAGATGTACTTGGTTCTGGCACTGACTTCGCGGTGTTCCAAAATCATCTTGGAATTCCGTCCGCCAATTTCAAGTTTGCATCAGACGGGGAAAAAGATGCAGTTTACCAATACCATACCAACTACGACTCTTATTCCTGGATGGAAAGGTTTGTTGACCCAGAGTACAGACTCCATAATACTCTTGCAATTTTTACGGGGCTCTCCACCCTGTTGTTAAGCGAGAATGAAGTTGTGGATTTCAAGAGCAAAGAGTACGTGAAACTGCTAGCAGATTTCTATGAACAAAGACACGGTGACATAAATGAGACATTCTCGAATGACAATTTCATTTTAGATAAAGCAAACAACTTGTCAGATTTGATTCACCAAAGCATCCATATTGCGGAAAGTTTCGATCTCTACACGGAGGCTCTTGGTAAACAGGCACTTAAAGATTACCCATGGTGGGAGTTTTACAAAAAAGTGCGTATCTTCTTCAGGCTCTCTTCAGTTAACCGAAAACTCAAGCACTTAGACCGCATTTTTTTAGCCGAAAGAGGGCTTAAAGATCGTAGTTGGATGAAACATTCAGTATTTGGGCCCGATAAACAGCTTGGATACGTTGGCGACGTTCTTCCTGGCTTACATGAAGCTATCATAGACCAAAACCCACAGGAGGTATTGGAATGGCTTCATATCCTTTCGGAACAAATACGAACTGTTAGCCAGCTTCTTTGTCTGGATTGAAAACAAGGCTTAATCTCTTGAATGCAAGACGCTATTAAGGGCGAGAGGAAAAACCAGGAACCCACTTCTCATATAGTACAGCACTACGTTATCAAGCACTAATATGTGTCCACTTTGAAGCCGCTACCATCTGACTTCTCTGCATAACAATTTAACTAATAACAAAATTGTGTCGATGATGAACTTATCTGGCATTCACAGCATCAGCCGCTGGTTTCTTTTCAACGCTTTCCCACCTTCATGTTCAACGGAAAAAGGCCCACGAAACGTTATCAATAGTATGTGTTAAGAGGGGCAAACAAAATCCCGCCCCAGGTTCAATATCGTCTCACCAATGCAGAGAAATCAATATGAACCTATTTGTTTTTTTGAGTGTCATTTTATACTATTGTGACACGAACTGAACCGCCCTGAAGCTCTTCATATTACCCTTCAGCGTTGCATCAATGAATAATTTCAAGATCTTTTAATGACATAAGATCACTCAATTCACGTCAATTTTTACAAAATCGAGCAAGCTCTGAACGGAGGTCAGCGGCTATTTATTAGCGGGTAAAGTTTCAGGTGTTCAAGCAGAACATTCATTTTCCAAGGCCTCTAGAAGCTACTTCAAAATGTAGGGCGATATTTCACCTCATCATATCTAAACAGATGGAGGATGGCTCCAATACACTACGTGCGACGATCTGAATTTTATACCCCGTGCATAGTGTGTGGTGTGCTTCTTGACAATATTTTTCTGAACTGCACCCCATTTAAGATGTCCATGCAGGTTTAAGGGTGCGACAAAGAAAAAAAAAAACTAGTTCTTCAAATGCAAAAGCAGGGTGTGCCATCGAAATGAGAAAAAAAAAAAGGTGACCTAGCAGACCCTGTAGATGGTAGATTAGTGGGAATTCAACGTCTCGAGAGGATGTGCTAGGACTTGCGCTCAGCCACGAGTAGAAAGAGATACGAGTAAAATAAAATGGATAAACCAACGCTATAGGCAAATGGTAGCTCAGAAGGAATCGCAGGATCAGACTTCCCTAATGGCTCCTGCTTTTGTTCTCCTACAGAGAAGTTATGCTTATCTGATGGATTACGCATATTTTTTTTTTTCTGCACTTTCTGCTTCTCGAGAATCAGACCCTGACATGAAGCGGGTATTTCGGTGCCTCGAGGGTCATCGCAGCTTAGAATCCTATAAAAAGAATCAAACTTGAGCTGGTTTCGGTCTGGACGTCGAGGTGGAACCAAGCATCGATGAAAGCTCAGCTCCAGATGTGGAAAATACTTACTCTTTTCCTGAGTGCCTGTCTCTGCGTCAGCGCGGAAAGCGGCCCAAATAACCCTGTTAAAACTAAGAAATATGTGGACTGGCCAGTGTTGGCTGTAGTTTCATGCTCGGTTGGGTTGAATACGATCAACTGGGGTTACAATGGGTCATTTAGCGGCACATCCAAGGGGTATAAAGCCATTTGTAATTACGAGCCTGCATTCCAGAGTATGGTCTACTGCGTGAACGATCTATTTGAGGGATGGGGCAAGTCACAAAAGGAGATGACGGCCAGTACTGTCAAGTTGAACTCGGTGTGTATTGACTACGCAGGCAAAAATCCTATCAACATTACAAGGGAGAGTATATTAGAAGCGCTCAGCAACGGAACCTCCATTATTAAAAGTACTTACAATGCCTCGCTTCCACAGTACTCTCCGGTTTACGCGAACTTTACAAAGGCTAGGGATTACGCAAAGGCTTACCACGGGTTTTTGTACAATTTGGACGTGAGTAATATTTATGGTGGTGCGATCTGCGGTTACTTCCTGGGCGTTTGTGTCATTGCGGCTATTTCTAACCTATTGAGGAAAACAAATTTGCAGAAACCGTTACTCAAGAACAAATACTGGAACTACTTTAGGTCTTATTTCACGTTACCTGCCTTGTTTCAACGTCATGCTGAGGAATTCAGATATTTCAAGGTTTTCTCGGGTCTGGTTCCTACAAGAATGGAAACGCTCGTTATTGTTGGATACTTTATTCTTCATGCTGTTCTTATCTCGGTTAATCTTGGAATTTACCCCGACAACGTACTTTTCAAGCCACTAAGTGTTACGATAGCGAGATTCGTTGGTGACCGCACAGGTATAATGGCTTTTGCTCACTTCCCACTAATTGTTCTTTTCGCCACGAGAAATAATATCTTGTCATGGTTGACTGGTCTCGAGCACACCACTTTCATGGTTTTCCACAAATGGGTCTCCCGTGTAATGTTCCTCGATGCAGTAATTCATAGCGCTGCATACACCCACTATGTGATTTTGAAAGACATCTGGAAGGACTTACGAGCGTATACCTACTGGGAGTTCGGAGTAGCAGGAACGATTTTCGCAGGTATCATGGTTTTATTCGCAATGCATTTATTGAGAAAGAAATACTATGAGACGTTCTTGTATACTCACATCATATTTGGTGCCCTGTTTTTTTACAGTTGTTGGGAACACGTTTGTCAACGTGGTTGGATGGAATGGATATACGCAGCAATTGCAATCTGGGCAGTCGATAGAATAGTGAGAGTTGCAAGGCTATTTGCGTTTGGATTTCCTGAAGGTCGCTTTGAGCTTCTAGAGGGTGATCTAATAAGATTAACAGTTCCTAAGTCCTCCAAGTTTTGGAGTGCCAAGCCCGGGCAGTACGCTTATATTTACTTCTGGCATCCGGTATACTTTTGGCAGTCACATCCTTTCAGTGTGATGGACTCTTTGATCAATGAAAACGAAGTGGTGATGGTGTTCAAGGCCAAGGAAGGCCTGACTGGTTTTATACAAAGAAGAGTCAAGGCAACTGGTGGCCAAATGAAAATGCGTGTCTCGCTCGAAGGGCCTTATGGAACTCACTCATCATTGAAACACTATGAGAATGTTCTTCTGTTGGTTGGCGGCACTGGTTTACCTGGTCCACTGGGCCACGCAGTTGAGCTTGCGGAGAAAAATACGGAAAACGGCAAGAACAAAATAAAACTCGTGCTATCAATGAGAAGCAAAGCAATGCTGAATGCTTTTCAACAAGAGTTCAAGAAGCTGAAAGACCTTGGAGTAGATGTGGAATTGTATGATACTAGCCTAATCGTAGCTGGCCCAAATTCTAGCAGTCAAAGCTCCGAAAATCCTTCAGAAAATAAGGAAGATGAGAAGATTAATGAATCCGCACAATCACTGGAAGAAAGCAATCTACTATCACCTGTGAACCATGGCAGGCCGAAGTTGGATAGTATTATCGAGGAGACAGTTGAAAATTCCTCTAGTACATGTATCTTCTGCTGTGGTCCTCCTCCAATGGTGGATACAGTTAGAGAGCTCACTGCATGCTATGTGAGAAAGTATCCACAAAAGCCCATTGAGTATTTCGAAAACTACCAAAACTGGTAATTCCTTAGTGTTTTTCAATCTGGAATATTAATAATAACATACTGATAGAGCAGAAAGTGACCTATTTGATCTCAAATCTGAAAGTGGATCAAAAGCTGTTATCTTTCTCAAATTTATAGAATATTATACGCTCGCCGCATACCGGGCGTTAACTTTAACTTATATAAACCCAATTAAATTGTAATTTTTAATTAGCTTATATTCACCTAGTTGGGTCTTTCATGATAAATCTTTCCAGGATTGAAGCTTGGATGAGATTGCCAGCCAGAAAACAGCTTCATGCCACATAGCCATCGTTTTGAGACTACATTAACAAAAAGCTCTCAAATCAATTATTTGAAGCTTTTTAGCCTGTCATTAAACAGATTAACATAGAAGTGTGCGAGAGCTGCCAAAGGACACAACTCTCTCAATAGTGAAGTAATGGGAAGAGAGATCTTAAAAAAAAAACAGCCTTATGCTCTTATCAGAATACTGAGTTTTGAACTATTTAATATATTCTGCCTTCTTTCATCACTAGAAGCAAGTTAGTTTCTGGTTCATCCAAAACCGCAATGTTCTCCAATGGATTGGCTTTCATCATCAGTAGGTCAGCTATATATCCTGGTTTTATTTGACCGAGTCTATCACTCAAACCATTCATTTCCGCTGGTGTCACGGTAGCGGATAGCAGTACCTCCTGAGCGGTCAATACTTTACCTCTGATGAAAAACTCCTGGGTTTGATAGCCAGCTAAGGGACCTAACAAATCCGAGCCGTAACATATCTTTACACCTTTCTTCTGGGCAATTTGCAAAGCTTCAATTCCCTGGTAAAGTACTTCAACGTTTTTCTTGCTGTTTTCTGGACCCAAAAAGAATCCAAACTGATCCGACGCCATTATCTTATAAGTAACTAAGGTTGGTGTCAAATAACACCCTAGTTTAGCCATCATTTCAGCCGTTTCTTCATCCAAAAGATTTCCATGTTCGATACCCTTAACGCCAAGCTTGATACTGTTTTGGATGGCCTCAGGTGTGTATGCATGTGCAGTGACATACGTATGATATGTGTTTGCAACATCGACCAAAGCCTTAATTTCGTCATGGCAAAATTGAATATTAGTTATCTTATCTGTGGGAGACGCCACTCCTCCACTAGCCATGATTTTGATGAAGTCAGCGCCTCTACGAAATTCCTCCCTAGCTACCTTGTAACACTCCGCAACTCCATCAGCTACAACACCTAGTTGACTGTAATGACAGGAGCAGCTATCAAATGCGTTACCTGGCAGTTCAGCAGACCTCATATCTCCATGGCCTCCAGTTTGGGAAATCGCGTGTCCACAAGTTATGAGTCTAGGACCAATAATCGACCCATCATTAACAGCAGACTTTAAATACCCTTCAGCACCTCCGCAGTCTCGGACGGTTGTGAAACCTCTGGCCAAAGAAGACTCCATGGTATATCTTACTCTTAGCAATTCCTTGGACTTTGGCATTGCCATTAATTTACCCAAATCGCGCTCTCCTGCGACACATGTCATATGAACGTGGTTGTCAAATAAACCTGGGGTCACATATTTGTCTGTACCATCAATAATATGGTATTCTTTGCTGTCCACGTCGATTGGCTTCCCAGAACCAAATGCAACTTTGGACACTTCACCATCCTCAATAAAGATGTATGACTCTGGTCGACTAATGCCTTCCACCACATCGATAAGGTTGGTGTTTGTGATACAAATTTTTTGCAGGGGTTGCAACCGCCAAGGAGTTATCAAATCTTCGAGGTTTTTGTTGTTTCTTTCGTTAACGTCAAATTCAATTTTCATTCTGGTGTTTGGGCCGAAATCAAAACCAATTCATTGATTGCCTTCATTCATACGCTCCACAAGAACACCATTGTTCATATATGGCAAATAGCTCTAGCCAATGCAAGATCTACTTGAAGCTGTCTCGACAATATCAGTCAGTTTATCCCGATAAGCTGATTCCACCTGCATTTTTCGTGATGCGTTAGCGATAAGCGGATAAACCCATCCATTGAAGTCAGGGTTTACGAAAAGAAATTCTAGTTTGCGCTTTATCGCTATAAACGCAGATATCCATCTGCTTGGCGGGCGGTTCGAGAAAAATAAGATTACTTAATCGAAGTTGTCGGATTAGAGATAGGAAAAGCGTTCGAAGCTCTCTGGGTTGGTATCTGAGATGTCTAAGAATCAAAACAAATTCAAAAAATTTAATGCATTGGTTAAGCTGAATCTGAACCTAGTGCTGTTGAACCGTTTTGATTGACCGATTATGGTTGACCCTAATCTTCCCAGCGGTCGTTCTAGCGATTGATCATTCCCAAGAGTACCAAACCCTTATCCTTCGGGACAGAACTGCATTCAGCCCGATATACTCCCGTAACAAAAAAGTACCCTGGGTCTGCTAACAAGGAGGGATAGAACACAATTCCCAAAAGCGTAACTAGACCTCGATAACAACGATTATGTAAGCAGATAGGACCCCGAGATGAGATGATGGTCACTTATCTACTGTATCACACTCTAATTATCTGGCGATTGCGCATTCATCGGTAATCCTAACCCGCCTGGCAGAATATCACTTCCAGAAGAAAGGGACGATAAGTCATCATGAAGGTGAAGCTAACCCGACGCTGATCACAGAGAACTACTCTTTCGCAGGATTGCTCCCACCATCTACATCTTTCTTGTCGGGTATAAGAGTGAGAATCTGTTCGCAAGATTTATCCTGAATCAAAACAGTTTCTAAGCAGTACGTCCCAACCTTGGTCTGCAATAAAAAAGAAGTGCCGATATAATGAGTGAGGACAACAAAGAATTATCAAGAGGGGTCATCGACGAGGCCGAAGTATCCAGCAGAAATTCAAGTTTAATTGAGAAAACCAACCAGGCTTCGGGAGAAGATGCTCTAGATGACGCCTACCTCGAGACTGTAACCTTCACAGCAGAGGAAGAGAGGGCTCTAGTACGCAAAATTGATCTCTACATTCTGCCCATTATGTGTTTTGTTTTCTTTTCGCAATACCTCGATAAACAGTCTTTAAGTTATGCCACTGTCTTTGGCCTTACTAAGGATCTGAAGATGGGTGCCCATGACATTTCGTGGTGTAGCACCATATTTTATATTGGTCAATTGGGAGCAAATTTTGTGTTCACTTATCTGATGACAGTCATTCCAAGAGCTCCTATGACTGGCGCGTGTGTTGTTATCTGGTCTGTTTGTTGTATGTGTTTGGCTGCCCCCAATACTAAGCAGGGCTTTTGGGTCGGCAGATTATTCCTGGGTATATTCGAGGCTGTCGTTCAGCCTGCTTGCGTCTTGATCACATCCTACTGGTACCGTAAGAGGGAACAACCAATGAGAACAGCGTGCTGGATCTCCATGAATGCAATTGCTCAAATTATAGGAAGCTACTTGATGTACGGCATTGGCAAGACTAATAAGTCGAGTACGGCGGATTGGAAAATTTTGTTTATAGCCTGCGGTGCTATCTCTTTAATTGCCGGAGTTCTTTTTTATCTCTGGATCCCGATATCGCCAAGAACAGCTCGGTTCCTGACCAAACGGGAGAAAGAGATTGCTGTTAAGAGATTGTTTGATGAAAGCGACAGAACGGCAACTAACGTATTCAAGAAAGAACAGCTATTTGAGTGTTTGAAATTTGATTGGCTGTTTCTTTCAGCAGCAGCTTTTGGGTTCCTAGTAACTGTGACCAGTGGAACTATTGTGTTTCAGTCGTTGATGTTGCGTTCTTTTGGCTACGGTAAATTCGACATTATGAAGTTTGGCTCACCAGCAGGTGCAGTTCAGTTACTGTTTATTTGGCTGGCCGTTTTGGCTGTGAGATTGATCCCTAGCGAACGGGCAATGATAACGTTAGTTTTAGTCTGCATACCCCTTGCTGGTAGCATTATGGTCCTGTGCTTAAGCAAGAATTCGGGTTGGTGGATGATCGTTGGTTCCTGGCTGGGCTCTGTGATATCATGTATCATGTCAGTTCTCTTGAGTTTGATGTCCAGCAATGTCAGAGGGAACACGAAAAAGTCCGTCTGTTCTAACGCCTTTTTTGCAGGATATTGTTTGGCGGCCATCATATATCCTCAGTGGTGGATTGGTACTTATCGTGGTGGCCTGATTGTTAACGTAATTATGTGGGTTCTATTGGATATTTTATTGATATTTTACAGATTCAAAGCGATCTTAGAGAATAAGAAAAGGGATAAAATGATTGAAGAAGGCATTACACTTGAAACGCATCTTGTCGATGATTTGACTGACAAACAGAACATCCATCATAGATATGTCTACTAGTTTACACTGGCACACCGATACCTCTCCTTTCATTTTTGACGGCTAACATCAGAAAGAGTTCAGAAGGTTAAATGAATGGAATTCAGAAGTTAGACTTGCCGAGTTCTCTTCTGATAGCCGCTCAATGTTTTTGTAACTGTATGTTTTTAATATTCCAAGCCCCTGTCGTTTTTCTCAGTAGATAACAGAGTACTTGTTAAAGGCTTAACTTTCTTGTCAGAATGTCAGAACTAGACCGCCTGTAAATGTGTGTCAGAGCTAGACTATGCTAATATGTGATAGTACAAATTGCATAGTGTCAGATTAGTACGAAATGATAATTGATGTCTACATCAGCAAGAACTGGATGGA